>JAGKRU010000063.1:0-203342 GCA_022884055.1 Russula griseocarnosa | reverse complement strand
TTGGATCCGTATAATACATCCCTGAGTGGACTATGGAGACGCAAACCCGTAGACGGAGAAACCAGTATGGGTAAGTAACTAATTCAAACTGTACTACCCGACTGTCCCAAGAATGCCCGACGGAACAATAACAAGCCGATGGATACAATTACAACCCCGGACAATTGTATCGATAGCTCAAAACACCGAGAAATCCAGAAGCAGCCCGCACTGCTATCGAATCCTATGCATTAGGTTCACAAGCCGACGATCAAGGGAATCACACGACACAAGACACCGAAACAAAAGACAACCTGAAGTCCGGATCCAGAATGGAACTTACCCCGTCGTAAGGCGTACAAGCTAGCCCTACCCCAGAGAGCCGGTGACATCACATCCCTTCCCAGACAAGTTGATCCTTCAACTTACCACGCTACCCCAAGCTGCATCCATTGATCATCGTCGAGGGCATCCGGCTGAAGACGTCATCATGGGGAGCCGGAGTGGGGTGGTATGTTTGCTGACCACCGTACGCCTCGGGAAACTGGGGTGCATTGGACCAGCGAGGGAGAGGAGGGTTGCGCCACGCGGCCGAGTCTTGCGAGTTCAAGGCGTCCTCTTGCAGCTGCAAGGTCCTCGGCGGTACTGCGCGCTTTGTACGCAAGGCGTCGATGCGCAAAGCCAGGTCGAGCTGAGGTGGTGCAAGCCGGAATACGAAGGATCTCTGCCATGAGTCCCATTACCGGTGTCTTGCACGCGTCGCACAAGCGGGCGTAGAGGTAGGGGGTCCGGTGAGGAACGGAGGAGCCAGGGGGCAAGGGGGCGGTAGGGGCTTCATCGTCATCATCGGTTCTGCATATATTTCTCGACTGTTGGTGTGTCGTCTGGTCCGTTACTCCGAGGGAGCCCTCAACGCGTCCGTCTGAGAGTTGTCGACCCCACCAGGCGACTGCGACCCGTCTTCGTCGAGAATGAGGAAGGAGGGGGCCCTTCGCCGTCGTTTCGTACAAAACCGGCGGGTGGCTCAGGTCGGGGAGAGAGGCAAGTACTCGGGAGGCGGCGTACTCGAGGTACTCCAGTCGTTCGAGTGGCCTCCGTGACGGCGTGAGTCGGGCCTCAACCGGATCGCTCCTGTATTGTGGCCACCAGTCCTCGTGCGATTCGACGGTGTTGGCGGTGTCCGGGTTGAGTTGGAGGCGACGTTGGCTGTCCCTGTGTAGATTGGGCGTTGGCGAATCATGGAGGGGACTGATAGATTAGTGGATAGGCTTCGTTGCTAGACCTGGGGTGATGGCGGGTTGGCGTGGAGTGCGTGGTATGTATGCAACTTCGATCTCCGGGTTTTCGGATCGTGAGGGTGGGTGTCGGGGATCGTCCGTGCCCCTGGGCCCGATAGTTGCTTGGCCCTCTCAGCGTCGTAGTAGCCAATGCGCTCATCAACTGTTCCTCCTCCGACTCCCTTCCAGTATTTCTTCGACGAGTTGAGAGATTCGCTCATTGGCCATAGGTTAGTAGGGGGTTCCAGGGCAGTAGTCTAGGAAGCACAGTAGTGGTGGAGGAGGGCGTGATCAGTGGGAAGGTGTGCTGGCAGCGGAAGAGGCGCGAGTGGGCAGGTCGTCTGGTTCAGGGTAGAAGTTTCGGTCCGCGAAGATACGCCGAAGTCCCGGTGATGCGTCGACCAGGGCCTTTGACTGGACTGTAGGGATGCCGGATTCCATTGGAGAAGGAGGTTTCGTTGACCGCTTTTATCTGCTCGAGGGGAGTGTGGCGGTGGTACTTCCTTACTAAGTCGGGGCGTGTACGTTGGCCTCGGTTCCCAGGTATTGTCAGATTCGGCCATCCTTCCCATTTGATGAGGGTATCCATCTTCGGACGCTTCACCACCTGTGATTGATGATTCGTTCTACTACGTATCCTGTTGCCCCTCGATCAATTCCGGAGGTGGTCGGGTAAAGTTTGGTCCGTGCTCGGCGTTTTCGGTGTAGGGGAATAGTAGTGAGGCGTGGAACACGTTGTGAATTCGCCACGAGATCGGTAAGTTCCAGTTGATACGCCACCGGGCTGATTTCTTTGATGATCCGGAATGGTCGTATCGCTGGGGGCCAGCTTAGTCTTTTGTGGCGATCAGTAGGTTGGCTGCATCAAGCCACACTTGATCGTTGGTCTGGTATTGTGACGCGATCGGTTGTCCCGCTTCGCCACCTTATTGATGGCATCAACGGCCATTTCTCGTTTCTCCTTCATGACTGTGATGCGTTGTTGCGCCTCATGTTTTTTGATGGTGGCACCGTTGGAGGGGAGACATCGATCTCGTAGCCTAGCAGTATTTGATTTGGGGATAGTCCCGTGGTCTCGTTTCGTCGGTTATTGTGTACGGCTGTTGCTACAGGATCCAGTGAGTCCAATCTTCTGGGGATGCGGAGGTGACCAGACGGAGATACTGTTCCCCCATTGATTCTTTCGTTCCGATAGGCCGTCCGTTTGGGGATGGAATGCTGTGGAGAGGTTTTGTTGGATACCGAGTTGTTCGTTGATCCCTTTTGCAAAGTGGGAGGTGAATCTGGGTCACGGTCACTGATGACTTTGCGTGGTAGCCCGAACATCTGTAGACATGCTCTAGGTATAATTGGGCGATGCCTGGTCCGTGATTGTAGTGGCGCAGGGGATGAAGACCGCAGCTCTGCTACATCCATGGTCGACAATGGTTAGTATTGCATCCTTCCCTTTGTGCTTGGGTAGCCGTAATGATAGATCCATGGCTACTTGCTGAAAGGGGAGCGTTCCATCCTCGTCGGGATCCGGAACGCTGGGGTTTTCTTCCGATGGGTTAGGATCTTATTCTGCTGACAAGTAGCACACCTTTATGTAGTTGGCGATCCATTGGTTCATTCCTGGCCATTGGTATGCTGTTTAGCTTTTGGATGGTTTCATCTCTGCGGGGTGCCGCAGTGGGGTGATCGTGCACTAGGTTCATCAGCGCCCGTCGGTCTTGTTCTTTGGTCATGATGGTGTTGATGAATTTGTCTGATGGAGCATCGTCACCGCTTGGTTGTCGTTCTTTCCTTCATCAGTGTTATTTGGTCGAGATAGGGCGTCGGCGGAGGTATTGGTTTCCCTGTACGATTCGATTTTAAAATCATACTCTTGTAGATCGGCGTGCCATCGGGCTGTTCGTCGGTTTAGGTTCTTCGGGGATTTCCAGTACTGGAGGTTCGCGTGGTCTGTTAGTATGGTGAATGGTTCTTTTGTCCATCCTAGGTAGGGTCGCCAGTGCGCCAGGGATTTCATGATGGCGAGGAGTTCCCGCTCATATATGTCGTAGTTTCGTTCAGTGGGGGGTGAAGGTCGCCGAGTAGTATGCTATGGATGCAGTTATAGGTTTGAAATTTCGGATAGTACCAGTTTGGTTGTGAGGGGTGCTCTAGGTTCTGCCGCCTGCGAGAGTACGGCGCCCACGCCGTACGCGGATGCGTCAGTTTGGAGGTAGAATCGTTTCTCAAAGTCAGGTTGGGTAAGGACTGGTTGGGAACACATGAGCGTTTTGAGCCGGGAGAATGCTTGGTCCTGTGCCGGGCCCAGTGCCAAGTTGTGGTTTTCTTTGAGGTCAAGAGCGGTCGGGCGATCTTAGAGTAGTCTTTGACGAAATATCGGTAGTATCCAGTAAATCCGAGGAATTTTCGGACGTCGGTAGGTCGACGTGGACTGGCCAAGTGGCAACGCTGTCTAGTTTCGAGGGTCCATGCGGAGGAGTTATTTCCGACGATAACGCCGAGGTATTCAATTTCTGTTGGGCGAAGGTACATTTCTCAGGTTTAAGGTAAAGGTCGTGTCGCTCCAAGACGTCGAGGACATGATGGGTGAGTCGTTCATGGCGCAGTTGTGTGTTGTGCGTCGGTTTCTCCTTTGAGGGGCTTTGTTGAATTGCGATGTCTCCATGTAGACTGACAGCCAGCCTTGTGCTACCTCCGATACGGAAAATGGTGTTCATCATCATTTGGAAGGTGGCTGGGGAATTTGTAAGGCCGAAGAACATGACGGTGGGTTCGAAAAGGCCCTCTGGTGTGAGGAACGCGGCCTTCCATTCGTCGCCGGGTTTAATCCTGATGTTATTGTAGCCCCAACGGACGTCGAACTTGGTGAACAAGGTGCAACCACTGAGTCGATCGATGGTCTGGGAATGAGGGGGGACACATTTCGGTTCTTTTGTCCATTTGTTAATGGGGCGATAGTCTTGGACGGGGCGTAGTTTGCCATCCTTCTTTTTGACGAAGAAGAAGTTGGCGGCATAGGGACTCCAGGATTCCGAATGGTCCCTCGTCGTAGGTGTTCTGACAAATCGGTAGCATCTCTTCTTGTTCTGCGCGAGTATGAGAGGTAACAGACGGGCGGCAAGGTTGCCGGGGCATCAGGAGCAATTCTATTGCGTGTCCCATATATGTGTGGTGTGCGTGGTAGACGTTGTGATTGTTTCTCGTCGAATACCTTCTTGTGTCGGGCGAAGGCGGGAGTATGGTTCCCTTGGTTTGTTTGTTGTTAGGTTTGGGGTAGATGGTCACTGATCCGATGTAATACTGCCCCCGTCCAGTTGGGTTCTCGTCGAGGTATATTTCGCTGCCGTGGGGTGAATCGGGCTTTGTCTGCGTCCGGAGCTCGGAAGATGATGGGTAGTTGGGTGTGGTCGATCCATCCTTTAGCCCAATCGATGTTGGGTTGTACCGCTGCGAACCATGAGTATCCGAGTATTGCCTGATTTTTGCCTAGGTCCGTAAGGAAGAACCGGAGGTTCGTGCGCTTGGTCCTGTGGTGACTTGTAGGTCCGTGTAGTATTGTAGCTTCCCTGCTTTGTTCTCTGTGTTATCCACATTGTAGAGTGTCCTTGGTTCGTCTAATTGCTTGATAGGGAGTCGTAGCCACTTTGCGAGGGAAAGGTTGAGGAAGTTTTCTGTTGTGCCCGAGTCGATTAAGGCGGTGATTCGGCCCTTTTCGCTTTTGTCTGAGTATAGCAGCGGACTGTCATTGATTTTCGTGCTGAGATATATACATCATCTTTAAGCGTTCGTCTAATAAGGCCGACCTAATTAGACTAGTTAAAAATCCGGTTGAGGCCCTGTCCTAGTTCCTGGATGAGTTGTTTCTGTCATCGAAAGTCATTGAGTCCATTGGCTCTTTATTGGGCTACGCGGTCAATCTCTGGTTCTGGTAGTTGTCGCCATATGGGTCCTCCGCTCGAAGTCTATGAGGTTAATTCTTCTTTTATCCTTCCTGGCCGGCGATTTGGCATTCCCTGGCGAAGTGGCCTTGTTGGCCGCACTGGAAGCAGGCCCCATTGCGAGGGGCGGGAGGTGGTCCGGCGAGATTGATCCGTCCTGGCCCTCGTTTCGGAGGTGCTCTATTTCTCCCTAGATCCATAGGGACCGGTTGATGTTCATCCACCTCGGCGCATTCGATGAATTATACGTAGCCGGGAGGTGGTCTATAGTTCTGATGGGAACGATTGTGGTCGAAGAATGGTCGTGTGGTGCCCTTTGTTGGAACCTTCTCTGTCCCTGGTAGACCGAGGGAAATGTGCCCTTGTTCCCTTCATTGCTTGTTGTTGGGCCAAGATTTGCTTTACTTCATTCTGCGCCTGGACGCTCTGGATAGCTCTTTCTTGATGGCTGGGTAGGTTTCTACTGTGGCGCCCTTTTACGTCCTTGAGCGTTTGGGTGTTAGTCCTGCGAGAAATTGTCGAATCGTTTCGGGGTTTCCGGTGGTGTAGTTGGCCAATCGGGCCAACTCTTCGAATTTACTAACGTATTCGTCGATTTGATCCCTTTCATGGTGTGGGTCTGTAGCTCCGTTCGTGCCTGTTCTTCTTTTGCTGTATCCTGGAATTGTGCTTCGAATTCGTCTAGAAACTGTTCCCAGAGAGCTGGACATTGTCCACTGCTGGATTTAGGCGATCCAGGAATCCTCCGGCATCGCGTACCCATCCAGCGACCCGCGGTCCCTCATATGTGTGAGGGTGAATGCTATTTTCTTCATTGGCGAGTTATGTTCAGCGACATCGCTGTTGACCGGAAATACATCTTCACATCTTCAATGAATGCGTCGGCCTTCGTTCTATCTCCGTCAAATGGGTCGGGTCGGCTTCCCATGGTTCGCACATCTGCTGCGGCGGGTATTGCACCAATGTTGGCGGTCCTCCGCCTCCTCCTCCTCCTCTCCGCCTCCTCCGCCTCCTCCTCCTCCTCCGCCCCCACTCCTCCTCCGCTAGGAGGGAGTCGTTTAAAGGCTTGGTGGAAGGCAGTGCGGAGAGATTGGGCGGTAGCAGGGTTCCCAGACTGAGTCGTTGGGTTTGAGGAGGTTCCTGTGCTGGTTTGGGTGGTTGTTGTGGTAGTCATGGCGAGGAACGTTCGCTGTTGAAGTGGCGGGTTGCTTGTCGTTGTTGGCACCGCTAGGAAGAAATTTCGTTGTTGCGGGTTGCTCGGAGTTCTTTCAATTTGTACTGGGCTGTGTCTGATTGCAGCGTCGATCGGATCTCCTTCATCGTCTGATGGATCTCTCCTTGCTCTTGGGGGTTTCCTGATGGGCGGCGCTCTGTTGTCTTCGTCTAATACGTCCCTTGGTAAGCTGGTGGGAGTCTGTTTTGGTGCGTCTGCTGTTTCGATGGTTGTGTCAAAGTTGTGAGCGTCGTCGAACTCTTCTCCCAATAGAAAGTTCCTGTGTCTGGGGTGATATGGATTTTGTACCACTTGTTGCTGAATAAGCCACGGGTATTGCGCGTTTGAACTTTAGCTTGTCGCTGTCACAAAAGACCAGGTACTGCTTTCCTGCTTTGTTGTCCTTGTTGTATCGTTCGATCAATATGATCCTTGAGTTTGGTCGGTATCTGGTTAACTCCTCCTCTTTGAGGTAGAAACTCCTCGAGTTCGTCGTACGGATCAGCCACCGTAGCTTTGTTGTTTGTAAGAAAGTTGAGTCTAGTGTCACCGCCGCTACTAGCGACCGCCGTGTGATAGACTTTGGTAGTACTTGAAGCAGGAGAGCTAAGGGCTAAGCCCCTTAGATGCGTCTGAGTAAGGGTTCGTAGCCTCTGTACGTTATACCAGAGGTTCCCTTGTGAAGTAGAGAGTCCGAATGAAGGGTTTTTGTGGTCACTAGCCTCGTATTCTGATAGACAGGAGACTCAACTTGAGCTTCCCAATCCAGTTGATGCCGTATAAATACATCATCCTGAGTGGACTAATGGAGACGCAAACCCGTAGACGGAGAAACCAGTATGGGGTAAGTAACTAATTCAACTGTACTACCCGACTGTCCCAAGAATGCCCGACGGAACAATAACAAGCCGATGGATACAATTACAACCCGGACAATCCGTATCGATAGCTCAAAACACCGAGAAATCCAGAAGCAGCCCGCACTGCTATCAATCCTATGCATTTAGGTTCACAAGCGACGATCAAGGGAATCACACGACACAAGACACCGAAACAAAGACAAACCCTGAAGTCCGGATCCAGAATGGAACTTACCCCCGTCTGTAAGGCGTACAAGCTAGCCCTACCCCAGAGAGCCGGTGACACCCGTCATAGCACGGGCACGCCTACACGCACTGCCAACCCGTTCTGTGCGTCCGCAGCGCTCATTGGCGAATATAATGCCCTCCCGTGGCGGATCATCATTATCTTCATCATCGCACGTCGATGTGCCAGAGTGGCCGCCACTTCCACTCGCCCGTCGCTCGAGCGCATCATCCAAGTCGAGTACCGGATCATACTCATCCGTATCAGGGTCTTCGTCTGCCTTTCTGGATCGGATGAAGAATCGCAGGGAGTATGGGTATGGGTCGTCTCGCACGAGCTTGGAGGAAGAGGACGCACCGCGCAAGGCGATGGGAACCGAGCGGGGCGGTGGGTCAGCCAGCGAAATACCGCGATGCCCGAGCCTGAGTACGGTACGTTCGTTTATGGAACTACTCCAATCGTGGCCGCGGCGTGCTTACGCACAGGGGATTCAGGCGAAACGACATCGAGATGAGTTACTGCCGGGTTACGGCTTGTCGCTCTGGTCACACGTCGCAACCGCAGCGAGCACTCTGACTATAAACGTTCAAAGGCATGGGCATCGAATATTGTGGCGTATTCGGGCGAACGTACGTTTCTGGCTTTCTTCCTCTGGTGGTACGGGGAATTATATAATCGGCATTCTAAACCATCTACCATTCTGGCGTACAGATACAGCACCGGCAAGGAATCACGCCTTACGCGTGCCTTGAGGGCGTACCACATCGAAAAGGCGCGTGATCCGACATTTACCACCGTGGCTGTTCGAGGAGCATGAGCGCCGCCCGTTGGGGCCGTTCAGAGACAAGTCGATGGCGCCGGAAGGTAGCGAGTACGACTACGACTCTGGTCGTGCCAGGGCATCAAAGTACAGCCATGATAATGACCTTGCTGTCGCACTAAATGCAATCTTTGCTATGTACTCACGGTTCTCAAGCAGTCCAAGGTGAGCGCAGCGTCCAGTTCCATTTAAACTGATGTGCTGAGTAGGTAAATGAGGAATATCAAGGCATTGCTGGCACTCGCAGAGTCTCAGCACGTTAACGACATTTTTGAGTTTTGCTGATGTGTAACATGTATATACTGTATTTCTTTAATATCAATTTGAGTATTCTGTACCTTGAGCTTTTTCACTTGCAAGTACTTTATGGCTTGCACAAGCTTTTTTGCTGGCATGCCAGCAAAAAAGTGACGAAAAGCGTCTGAAAGCGAGAAAGTTTTTGTATATTTACTGATGAAAACAGATGACACCTACGAATCATCAATTCTGGGGCTTCCCCTTCGGTGCAATCCATATCTTCTCCTGAACCCAAGACACCTCATTTGATACGTCTATCTTATGGCTACTGCCTCCGCATACACTTCTCAGAAACCGAGCCAACTGAGTACGATTGATGAGAGCCCTTCGAGCGAGTCATCCACCGTTTCAACAGTTTCTTCCGTCTCCATGAGTACAGACATCCTGGAAGGGTCCTTACTGACTTCAAGGTGTTGTCCCTCTCCAACAGACGGTCCTTGAAGGGCATGTAGTACATGCTGGAAATATGAGACTGAGACCGATCACACTCGACAATAGGCTCACATCATCGTCACATGCCTACAATCATATTCACATGTTACGGACTATTGTATTTTCACCCCTTCCAGGGCTTATAAGACGACTAGTAGTCTAGTACAGACTGGAATAGGATCATCGGAGTTCACATTGCACTGTTCAACCATCGCAAGCCTCTTCTTCTGTCCGACCACGCGTTGCCTCCCTCCACCGCTACTATCACTCTCGCGCTAGCTGCACCCCTCCTCGTCCTTTTCATTTCCAGCGACATCTAATTTTCGAATGCAGAGTACATTGAAGTTCCATAGTCACATTTCTGCTAGTGTTCAGTAGGGCACTACGAGCAGGGCATCCCGTGGAAATATATTCCTAAGAAGAGAAAGATCCAACACATAGAGGACGGAACGACTCTGATCACCTCGATACATTTCAGCTTATATCTTATATGTTACCCGGGGGGCCCCTCCACGTGTAGAATGCAGAAGATGACTCGGACCCACCGCATCTTATGAAGAAACTCGGACTTGTATGCTTTTAGAGTTCTCAACATCTCACGCATTCAATTGACACTCAAATGCTCTCCACCGCTCAATTCCCTGATGCTATGACTGTCTGCTGCACCTGCCCGCACCGTTCACCATATGTAAATGGTCACAATATTCCCGTTTTGGCCATTGGTTGTGTGTTCATCTACTTGCCTCTGTTTTGCCTTACATAACCTGGTCTGAGAGCGGAAGTTTTTTTTTTTTCTCAGCCGTGTCATTTGCCCTTTCGCTTTCATTTTCATTTTCATTTCCCCTATTTCCTAATCTCCTTTCTGTTGGATGACTGCTAATGCTTGTGGAGGCCTGGATAACGTCGATGATGGCTGTGGTATGGTCTTCCACGTAGAACTTCAACTGAACGTCAGACTTTATTAGAACGTCAACTTCAAGTCTGGTATCTATCTATCTGGTAGAACCCCGATGGGCTTCATCGGCCATATTGAAATTTTCTGGTGCTCTTGGAATCCCATTCGTTTTGACAGACGATTCGCAACAATCATGGCCTTTAGCCATTTTGTTCTAGAGGAGACTGCATGTGGATACATGTTTGCTGATATTCAAGGCAAGTCTGCAATTAATTGTCTGTCTCTCTCCCCACTGATGTGTTAATGTACTGAACGCAGGTCAATGGATCGACATTATTCATATGTTTTTTCATACCTAATTTTTCCGCATCCATGTATTAAATCGGTCTCGGAGACCATGGCTCTCAGGGTCTTGATGATTTCGTTACACCCACAAGTGCACCAGCATTTGCACGGCAATGAGCTTATGCTCAATGTCTGATTTATGGGCTACCATGTTGAAGCAGAAGGAATCAGACACGCACTCGGGCTCAGGCTCAGAGGGAAGTTCGTTTTGATGTGGTTCTGTTCCGCAACTTTTGCTACCCATCATTCATTACCATTTTCAAACCTTCATTAACAATCACATGCCATGTGGCATCTATTGTATCATATCAGAATACATCATGATGAGCAGGACTTGTGAGCGTAGATGAACAGTGTTGCGTCGTCATGTTGCAGGGTTTGGTTCCATGTTCATAAAGTCCTTTCGGATGTGCACCTCGTGCCGATCGTCCTTGATAAAACAATGCCAGATAATATTAATTTGTGCTGTCAAAGACTGTGGGCACAAGAGACATAACTATGAATCTGTACAATCAACCAACCAAAGCGATGTGCTATATAGCTACTGTAGGAATGGAAACGGAAACGAACACCTTCAATCACGTGGAGTCGTGGCACGCAACTTCCCGAAATGGACACTTTACTTCCGAGCGCAAAATTGATCCTTGCGCTATCCGCCTTTCGTACAGAGGAGGACAATATGACGCTTTTATGCATACCCCTTGGTATTTGGGGTAAGTTAGTGTGGGACTCCGAGTCAGGTCGTGTGCCTGATTGCCAGTAGGTCACGCTCTAATACCCACTAAAGCCTCGCGGTTTTGGAACCAGTTGACGGGTAGTGTTCCGCTGTTCCATGTCTTTTTTGTTAGTTTTATGAATTTGGGTCTCACTTGGTTGGTTTGGTGGGCGGTTATGTGGTCGGTGGTGAGTCTTTGGTTTATCACCTCATGCCATCATGCCATCTCATACTGATGCCTTGTTCATAGATGTTTTCCTCTTGTATGACTTGCTCACATCGTAGTCCCCATACGAGGTGGGCTGCTTCGGATATTAGGATCTGTGGGAGTCACAGGGTCGCACACTCGCACTTCTTAGCGTTGGTAGGTTGCATTCGGCAAGGTTTCAGTCGGTATGTTCTTCTGGAGTTTTTGCTTATTTTTTTTACAGTACAGTAGCCAAGACAGTAGCCTCTCGCCCTTGTGATTCGGCAGGCCAGGCACCTCACAATTTCCTTATGGGCAGGGAGAGGTGGTATGTGGAAGGTTTTAGAACGATGAAGTGTGATGTGATGCTTCAAAGTGTTACGCCCTGTGCGTATTCTGGCGATGGCCGTATGATCTGTTTGATATGGATCCTTCTAATGCCACTTATACTTGATAAGCGCAAGCTGGTGCTGTGAAACAACTGGAGTTGTTTTAGTTTCTTCTAGGAGTTCTTCTTCTAACGTAGAGTCGTATCAATGGAGATTCTTCGCTATAATACTGTAGTAGGTAAACCCTATTTAATCGAGGCTGGGGTGTAAGGTGTATCCTCTGATCAATATGTTTTGTAAGTTTTCTTCTAAGGTGGGTTCGTAATGATATAATTCCACCAGTCTGCTTTGGTTACAGTAGTGTAGGTATAACGCTAATCGATAACAAGGTCTATTAATAACCTCTATGATCTTTGTAAGGACAACCTAGTTGTTCAGTAGCAATTTATTACCGAACAACAATGCCGTCCTTGAAGACAATGTTGTAATAGTCAGTTACCACTACAACACTGTCTACAAACCGTAGGAAAGGTTCTGACAAGTGATCGTAACCTTTTCCACGATAGGGAATGAAATCGAAGAGAAGTTGAAAGTCCTCCTCGAGTCCAATCTCTATTAAACTTTCCTTTAGGCTTCGTTGAGGGTTCTGGTAAGAGATGAGCTAAAGGCTTTCCCTTTAGATGGGTCTGAGTATGGAAAACAGGGGATTGATTTCCAAGAGAAGCTTAAGGCTTCTCGACTGATTCTAGACGTCTTATATACAAGATGACATGTGGGGTACCGTACAAGCTAGGAACCCCACAACCCGAAACGAATCCAAGGTAGCGTATGAGTCATACGGTACCTTATAACTATATAGGGTCAATGACGCACCCCTACAATCAATTCTGATGCTTCTAAGGCCATTCCGGACTTAAGGCAGGTGTCATCAGGAACCGACACCCTTTAGTCAGCAAAGCTGGCCATCTTGCTCTCGCTTTTCCACTTCTCCACAACACAGAAAATTGGGATTCTGGCTGCGGAGAACAATAGGTTGGAGTACCCTCTATAGATCCCCTGAAGTAATTTTTAAAAAAAATTGATATTGCTTGAGAAAATGGGGAAATAAGTTTTATTGTTGTAAACAGCGTTTCTTAACTATAGGACTTCACTGGCAAGTTTTGTAAAAAATACATGTTCGGATGTGAGACTGTCATGTGATCAACACGTGACCAACACGTGACTGTTGTGTTATCATCTGGGCAAGCCCGAGCCGTGAGGAAAACCCCCAAATGCCACGCAAACAACTTGCGACAACGACGCCCAGTTGTTTTACTTTCCGGTGATACGCCGCAGCATTGGCTGCACGCATACCATTGAGTATCAGAGCTCCTCAGAGCACCAGAACCCTCTCCCCATCATCATACACACTGCACACATTTTCGGAGTTCCGGCCCGCTTTCCCACGCTCCGGTGACAGCATCCCTCTCTTTTACAGTGTTTCAGTCCAGCTCTTCTTTGCGTTCCCGAGTGTGCCGCACGCGTCCGCGGCTTTAGAAAATTCAGGAGCACCTCCAGAGGTCCAGTGCGGCCTTAGGTGCGGAGTAGCGAAGTCCGCGCGGATGTGCACGATAGGCCGCGCTCTACATCGTTCCGGATCAGTCACGCCATTCCAGGGACCACTGCACGCGTCCGCACCCTTAGCGGAGCTAGTCCCAAGGCCTTAGGATCCAGATGAACCCACCTGCGAAGTTTGGTCCCCCGCGGATACATGCGTGATACCAGACAGTGCTTCCCACCCCTTGAACTTGCTGCTGAGGGAGCGCGCTTGGTTTGATTTGGGTGATTGTTCCCCACAGACCGGCTTCCCAGCTCATCACTGGAACTTGTGGCAAAAGTAAGGGAGTCCATCTCAGAGTAACTTAGAAGAATATGTCCCTCCCTGACCTCCCAAATGTGCCATAACACTAATAAAAAACTTCATTTCTGTGGATTTGAGACTGTACATACGCTAAACCCTAGGGTTTAATTATTATATAAGGGGGTGTCGGTTCCTGATGACACCTGCCTTACACATATTTAGTACCCGTACAAGTCTTGAACCGAAGACCTCAAGGCGTACATAAACAGAGGCCGTTACCAATACACTATAATAGGATTCAGAGACCTTTCAGACTTTAATGGGTTTTTATGGTTATCATAATGGCAGTCTGGTTCACTCTAGATCTGGGACGGGTTGTATCGTAAATGGATCAACAGGGCATGAGTCAAGAATACGAGTAGCGAGAATATGTAACTGTCCAGTCCATTCTATGATTCGGGTAGCATCAGAGAGTAGGGCTTCTCCCCAATCTAGTAAGGGGTCCCTTGCACGTAACACAAAGCCATCAAAGTACAGTATGTGACCTAGCAGTATACACTATACAACGTCGTACTAGTACTCACGCAGTTGTTGTAATGGGTTTAGTTTTCGATGGCAAGTGTCGGTGTGATATTATAATGCCGTGCCTGGTTGTGTTGGGGGGGGGGGGGGGTGTTGACGTGGCAAGGCAGTGGGGCAAATTCGAAACGGTCAAGGTGGTGAGTACTACGTACACCCCAACCCTTTGAGGCATCCTGAGGACACCTGATCGATGACTCAGCTGAGGCTGCACTGAAATGTGAAACGAGACCATTATCGTCGGTCACACTGAGTATATTCCGTGATAATAAATTTAGTTGAAAGCCAAGTAATTTCCTTTATGGGTGTTTTCCCGCCCTGAGTGTCGTGCTAGCATTTACTCAGGAGCCACTAAGCATGAGATGGAGCAGGATGATCGAATATATCTCGGCAGCGTTGCCAAGTGTCCCTGTAATAACGGTCAAAGTACCCTGCGGCTGAACTGGCATCTGTCCTGAGGATGACCTCGGCTAAAGTGTCCTGCGGTTGAACGCGCATCCGTCCGGAGGACAGCGTAGAGTCTTTGCTCAGTCACTAAGGGACCATCGCCACCGGCTATCATGCTTAAGTCCCTAGGATCCAATCCTTCCTAGGCCACATTTCACTTCATTTTCTCATTTATACTCACACCATAGAACTATAATATAACAAAAACATTCTATTGTGAAAATATTGAAGCATTACATTGTAGTAGTACCACTATACAAATATTCTACTGTATACATAGCCCATAAGTATCCGTCATGACATCAAACGTGACAATCCAATGTGGTGGCCGACACAGAGTCCGTCGCAGAGGCAGAGGCAGACGGTGGTGCAAGGACCATCGCAGAGGCAGAGGCAGGTGGCGCAAAGGCCATCGCAGAGGCAGAGGCAGACGGTGGCGCAAGGGCCGTCGCAGAGGCAGAGGCAGAGGCAGGTGGCGCAAAGGCCGTCGCAGAGGCAGAGGCAGGTGGCGCTAAGGCCATTGCAGAGGCAGAGAGGGTGGCGCAAAGGCCATCGCAGAGGCAGAGGCAGAGGCAGAGGGTGGCACAGAGGCCGTTGCAGAGGCAGAGGCAGGTGGCGCAAAGGCCGTCGCAGAGGCAGAGGCAGGTGGCGCAAAGGCCGTCGCAGAGGCAGAGGCAGGTGGCGCTAAGGCCGTCGCAGAGGCAGAGAGGGTGGCGCAAAGGCCATCGCAGAGGCAGAGGCAGAGGCAGAGGGTGGCACAGAGGCCGTTGCAGAGGCAGAGGCAGGTGGCGCAAAGGCCGTCGCAAAGGCAGAGGTGGTGCAGAGGGGCTTGGGAGTGAGTTGGGACATGGGAGGAAATGAAAAACAGCGAAGTCGAAAAAGTTTGAAGTTCAACATCTTATCACGTGGTCGCGTGAATTTTTACTTCGATTTGGCAAGGCTGCACGGGCCATTGCTGGGCCATTGCTGCACCTGATTGCCTTGCTTGCCAAATCGAAGTAAAAATTCACGCGACCACGTGATAGGATGTTGAACTTCAAACTTTTTCGACTTCGCTGTTTTTCATTTCCTCCCATGTCCCAACTCACTCCCAAGCCCCTCTGCGCCACCTCTGCCTTTGCGACGGCCTTTGCGCCACCTGCCTCTGCCTCTGCAACGGCCTCTGTGCCACCCTCTGCCTCTGCGACGGCCTTTGTGCCACCCTCTCTGCCTCTGCGACGGCCTTTGCGCCACCCTCTCTGCCTCTGCGACGGCCTTTGCGCCACCTGCCTCTGCCTCTGCAATGGCCTCTGTGCCACCCTCTGTCTCTGCCTCTGCCTCTGCCTCTGCGATGGCCTTTGCGCCACCCTCTCTGCCTCTGCGACGGCCTTTGCGCCACCCTCTCTGCCTTTGCGACGGCCTTTGCGCCACCTGCCTCTGCCTGCCTCTGCCTCTGGAAAGGCCTTTGCGCTACCCTCTGCCTCTGTAATGGCCTTTGTGCCATCCTTTGCCTCTGCCTCTGCAACGGACTCTGTGTCGGCCACCGCATTGGATTGTCACGTTCGGTGTCATGGTGGATACTTATGGACTGTATACAGTAGAATATTTGTATAGTGGTACTACTACAATGTAATGCTTCAATACTTTCACAATATAATGTTTTGTTATATTATAGTTCTATGGTGTGAGTATAAATGAGAAAATGAAGTGAAATGTGGCCTAGGAAGGATTGGATCCTAGGGACTTAAGCATGATAGCTGGCGGCGATGGTCCCTTAGTGACTGAGCAAAGACTCTACGCTGTCCTCCGGACGGATGCACGTTCAACCGCAGGACACTTTAGCCGAGGTCATCCTCAGGACAGATGCCAGTTCAGCCGCAGGGTACTTTGACCGTTATTACAGGGACACTTGGCAACGCTGCCGAGATATATTCGATCATCCTGCTCCATCTCATGCTTAGTGGCTCCTGAGTAAATGCTAGCACGACACTCAGGGCAGGAAAACACCCATAAAGGAAATTACTTGGCTTTCAACTAAATTTATTATCACGGAATATACTCAGTGTGACCGACGATAATGGTCTCGTTTCACATTTCAGTGCAGCCTCAGCTGAGTCATCGATCAGGTGTCCTCAGGATGCCTCAAAGGGTTGGGGGTGTAGAAGTAGCCAAAGCATGTTGCTTTCCTGTGCTATTTATTTCCAGCTGGTGGGGCATTTTCGTCACATTGCCGGGGTTGGCATTTTGAGTGGTGGTGACAGGCATAGGATGTCTTTTGTTAGGGGGTCGCCGCATTTTATCCTGGTTGCATCAATCATAATCATGATAAAGTTTATGCTCATTTGGGTGGGTATTCATGGGTGTCTAGGCGTACTGTAGGGGGCGGGTGCTGTGGTATTCCTCCTTGCCCAGTGTGGGAAAACCGCTCGTGATGGTTACGTAAGGAGCCCACATTGGTAAGAGACACATGATCCAAGGGGATTTCGGGCCGGCAATCCGGGGCTGAAAATCGACCTCATCGCTCATCGTACCGGGGCATCTACCACCCAGCCTGGCAGGCAACGGGAAACCACGTTAGAGAACCTTCATATTACAGGAGAGGCAATGCACAACTACAGTGGCCATTTAGAATCAGATGAGACAATCTGGACAGCCATACGACAACGCACCAACTAGGCCACGCGTCAAACAGTCATACAGAAAAAATGCCGTGCACGGCATCCAAAAAATCGGCCGCTTTTTATAATGGACCTGCGGTCGCCTTTCGGAATTCCAAGACCCCTTATCTAAGAGAAACCGATGGACCCTACATTGGCCCCCTAATATTTTTTTTTGCGCTGGACGATTCCCCGGGCCGAGTCCACAGGAGCCGATCTATTGCTGCTGCTGATAAACAGTCATTATAAACCCCTATCGGGCCACCATATAAAGTGCGATCCCCACTCGCTGTCGTCTGCGATCCCCTCGTCGCTGATCCCCTCGTCGCTCGAATCCAGATGGGAATCAGATACAGATATGCAATTGAAGAAACCCTCAGTCCTCCGACTCATACCCAACAACTACTCACACCATTACGGGAGTCGATCATCGAAAAGCCGCCCTACATAAGCGGAAAGCTTCAACTTCCAGCTTCTTGCTTCTCGCTCCTATACAGGCTCACCAAAGACGGTCACGCTGCTAGGTTCGAGGATTCTCGGGGGCTTTTTGAAGCATTGCTGCTGACATTCTTTGTCATAGACACATAAACCTTGCCAATGCTACTCCTGACGAGCTGGAGCAACTCACTCGAGCTTGTGAACCTGCCTCATTTGGCGTGAAAAAAGAGGATGTATTGGACGAGACCTACCGCAAGGCAGGGAAGCTAGACTCGGAATACTTTGCTCCGGGGCTGGACCCAGTTCACACTGACTTGTTGAAGATAATCCGCGGCTACCTTCTTGAAGGTACTCAGTCGATGAAAAACATCAAGATAGAACTATATAAGCTCAACGTTTATGGTATGCATCCGATCTTTATTTTCCCCTAGTAGATACTATATCACTTCCCAGGTAAAGGGTCGTTCTTCAAGCCTCACATCGATACTCCACGGAGCGAAAAGATGTTTGGCTCGCTCGTCATCGTCTTTCCAACACCCCATAAGGGTGGAGCCCTACTTCTTCGGCACCGTGGTCATGAATGGACCTTTGACCCTGGCCAGGAGCTCACAGCCGAGCGCCAACCGACAATCGGTTACGTCGCCTTCTTTAGTGATATAGAGCACGAGATCGCGCCTGTCATTTCTGGGCATCGTATCACGTTGACTTTCAACCTCTATTTCGATGACGATGGACTTGTCTTTGCAAATGACACTGTCCCGGAGCATCTCTCTCCTTCAGTGACCCGAGCATCGAATGAAGACGCATTCCGTAAAGCATTTAATTCGCTACTCGTGAACCCAGAGTTCCTGGGAGATGGTGGCACACTCGCATTCGGGCTGAGGCACGCATACCCTATCAAGAATAGCCTCAAGCACATCTACAATGCCTTGAAGGGAGCGACGCGGTCGTATACCAAAGTGTCCGTGCGCTCGGGTTCCAGCCCGTGTTGTACATGTATTATGAGACGGACGACTCGGGACTCGAAGGTGTGCTCATCGACAAACCAGTCGATTTTTCGACCCTGGACTACGAGGACGACTTCACGGGCGTTGCCCAAACCGTAAGTGAGAAAGGCGGAATTGTTGTGGATCAAGAATGTTGGGAAGGTTGTAATGATGGTGAAATACCAAAGGAGACGTTGCAGTGGGTCACACCGCCGACGACGTTCAACCGTAAGGGGTGCGCGTTCGCAACGTATGGGAATTCGCCGACGTTGAATGTGGTATACGGAGACGTATGTCTAGTTGTGCGCATCGGAAAGGCAGGGGAGAGGTTAGCGTATCCGAGAGTTCTGGATTCAGATAAGGATGAAGAAGCATATAGCTCCGAAGGTTTACCACTGGCTGACATCGGGCGCGAGCGGTCATATAGGTACGGGAGAGGGGTGTGCACGACCTCCCGAGATTACGGGGACCCATGATAAATAGCCAGTATTGCATGTTATATACATGTTCATTTATGCATAAAGTACTATTATAGAATAGAAGACTCGACGATTAAGACAAACTGGCGGTATAAATCCCACAGTCATGGTACCATCACAGGGTTTATATCTAGGTTTTATGGACCTACCAGCTGATCTCTTGGCCAATCTCCCATCATGAGTCCCTGGCACCGCATCTTACCGAAAGGCATACTAATAAAAATCACTTTGAAAACAGAGGTATGCTCGTCATTTCTTGAAGTGCCTCACTGCGCTATTCGCCCGCTTCGCGTCGAGGAGCTCACGGAGATTTTCGCTGTTGACTTTGATACCAGGGGACCCACGCTAATACCCGAAGTCTACTAGGATTGGGAGTTACAAGAACAAGATGACTGCCACTGGCCACAACCCTACTTTGTGTTGTTGAAGTCTTCAACTCCGTTCTGGGTATGTGAATTTCGAACTGACATCCAGCACTAGTATTGAAACGGTTATGCGGACTCGGAGACTCTGGCGACGATCAATGGCTTCAGCAAAAGCATGCCAGTGGTTCCCAAGAGGTCACGCCTATCACGGCAGTACAACTGATCACTGCGAGCAAAGTGACGTTGAAGGTACGCAAGTTCAAGTCCTGTAGTACCTCACATCGTTAGAATGCTCAATGCAAAGGACATAATGAGGTACCTACGTGGAGCTAGGTAGTATCTGATAATCTGAATAGCAGAACTAAAAAACCGTAGACTTAGCACGGTAGAACAGCCTGGCAGCCGTCAATATACTAACGGGTTCCATGCACGCAGTCCTGATTAAACTTGAAGCTTGAATTAATGTCTCTTCGGACAAAAGCTGCAGTTCTGTCAGTTCCGGGAACGGCATCCCCATCGCCGCCGAGAGAGCGCCGCAAGGATGTTACCCACATCTGGATTACGCTGAACCACTCTTGTATGTAGATAGGCAACGGTAGTTAGATAGTAAGTAGTAACCAGCGTCCGTCTTCCTCACAGGCGTTCTAGCTGTGCAGGCAAGGTGGAGATCTAAGCGACGAGTTGACCCAAGGACAAGGTTTCGCCATCTTTGACACATGCACCAGTTTATACCATCCGTTCATGACAACGGTTTCATGCAAGTAGAAATCGAGGATTTCTAGGAGAATCTTAAAGTCACTTGTCACCCGACCTATATCGTACAAGTCAGCAGATATTGCAGGGTGTTATGCTAAAGACATACGTCGGCGCGGCTTGCCTAGATTCTTTCGACGGGTGAGCGATGTGCATAAGGCTTTACTCTTAGTCCCTGAATGGATCGATGAATAGAGGCAGCTAAGGAATAGTCGTAGGGTGATAGTCAATGATGGTAACTTGGCTCTCAGGCAGATCATGACGCTACAGCTAGCGTCAGGCCGTTTCCGAGTCCGCGTCCTAACGACCACAAACCCTAACCCTATTATGAACGGTTCCCGGCGCCAAACTTACAGCGCGAGCGCACAGCGTATCATGCATCATGGATTGAAGCTGTCTATCATGAACGAGCTTGGGGTCGCTCCGTCTGATGATTCAACAGAAAAATAATCGAGAACGTGCCAGTGCAGGGAGCGACTTTACATATGTAAACAAAGGATTTGTGAATAAGATGAAACTCATGTGAGCGAAAAGGAAAAAACGGTATGAGAAAGTCAAATGGGAACTAAGTACAGTACCAAGTCGTGAAGAAAGCAGAATCCGAAAGTAGATGGGAATTAACGCATTATAACTCTTGAAACACCCATGGTGGAATTCAACACGCCTTCGTAGTGCTGGGCTGGGTATTTTTGTAGACCAATCGGTTTCGTCGACCTGAAAGATCAATCAGCTCGTCACGTTGTTTACATGACCGACATTTCTTACCTCCACTGGGTGTCTGTTGGTCCTGGACACCTAACGAACTATCAAATCGATAGACTCGTTGGGTGACCAAGACGACAGCCACGATCTGCATACGTGATACAGCATTCAATTATACTTAGTAAACCTCTAACGCTCTCAAGAAGTTACTGATCTCACCTTCCCTTTGGTATCGGAAGATATTGGTACTCATTGTCGACTAGATGTTCTTGTTAGAATGGGAAATTCCTCGGCACAATCTCAATTACTTACACCGTGGGCTCCTCGTTCTGGCTCCGGCACCCAAGCCTGTCGTACTGGTCGATGACAAGCTGCCTTCAAGTTGTTTTATGGCACCAAAGCATTGCGCCATCTAAGTTGTTGCGGGTATTGGGTCTGTTTTTTCCCCGCGGACTGGTAGCACTTTGCATTTGGACCATGCCTCCTTAGGATAGCCTATCAAAACGATGTCGACGACCACATTATGCAGTTTGTTGCGTTATGAGTGACTAGTGCTCTCAAGAACTTACAGATCTCACCTCTTATTTGTGGTAACTGACCTCGCTGGCCTCGAGAACGTCCTGTGCCGCGGTTGCCTCTGTCAGGTGGCCCTCCCCTTTGGTATCGGAAGATATTGGTACTCATTGTTGACTAGATGTTCTTGTTAGAATGGGTTTTGCTTCGGCATATACTCGTACACTTACACCATGGGTTCCAGTTATACTGGCTCGGACACCACCTTGGGAGTTGCTTGGTGGATTGCCTGTGATTTGACGCCATCTTATTGGCTGCAAGCCTTGCGCCTGTGGCCCAGGCGCACTTGTGGTACTCTGGAGCGTGTTGCCCACGGGGCTAGTCCCCTGTGCAGATTGTATTGCCGCAGCAGGCTGCCCCAGGCCATACTTCCCACCTGCAGCTGAATTGTTGCCTTGGAGTGGCATATTGCGATATATCGGGTTACTCTCGTCGGTGCTTACCGGGTCTTGAATTTGGAGCGTAGCCCTGAAGATAATTTCATGCGAGTTTCGATGCGGCAGGTGGCCCATATTGTCCACCGGCTTTTTCACAGCGTCAGGATACTTGGAGAGGTAACATTACATGTGTACTCACCGAGTTGTTCTTATTCTTTGTTGTTGCTGAATCCGGTTGCTCGTTGGATCGAGGCATTCTGGGATCCACATGAGCTACTTGGTATTTGGAGCACGTTCCCCGGGCCAGAAGCTTGTTCCCGATGGTAGTTGGTGCTGTTGGTGCTTTCGAGTCATGTCGACTCATTAGAGCACCAACAGCACCCAGTCACATGTTATCTTTGAAGAGTCTAGTGCGAGTACGGGAGGGAATTCGAGAATATGGGAGTATGCCACTTCCCACCGCGAATTTATCCTCGCTCCATTGCACTGTTTTTGACGCCACAGGCTCCTCCCTTCTCTTCATACAAACAGTTGGGCGAGCCAAAAACAATAACTTATCGGACAAGCACTTCAGATCGATCTGTTTTAGGGACAAGGGTGGTGGTCTCGTCAGACAAGTCAAAAATTGTCCCACAAGCGGCATGAAAGAGGGTGTCGCTTACAGGCCCTTCTTCACCCGGAGAAAGAGCGGGAAAAGGCGAAGACGGAGGTTTGAAGTCCGCAATCTGAACAAGATCCAGTGAGTGGCGTAGCGGTGCCACCGGTTCCCCTTGCACGTGCGCGTAGACAGAACTGAGTGAAACGAACGCCTGAGTTGGACCATTCATCGAATTTCGCCATTTGTCACCGCGAAAAACTATGTTTGGTGAACTTATCGGTGCACTGGGAGAGGGGCCGGCCATTGTGAGGGCGATGAAAGGGTGGTCACTGCGGCACCTAGGGACCCTCAAAGACTATTGGATTCTGGGGATATGACGGCCCGGACGGGATACTACTTTTTTTTACAAGACAGAGGCAATAAATGGCAACATGGTGGAGCGCATGACGATAGTACAAAGGCAAGGCACAGAGGCGCACGGGCGATACAAGGCAGGTCGCGAGACTAGGAATACAGAGGCAAGAGGATATTTGAGACACGGCTACAGGTAAAAAAAAAGGATCAGGAGTGGACCGAGAGTCAGAGCTGGGGAAATAGTTACTGACCTGAGCCCACAACCTCATTCTCGCTGCCCTTCATCTCCACCATCCCCAACGTTATACCACGATTATGACCACTGCGACTACAACGAATCCACGTCCTTCCGTCCTTAATGAGGCGTCGCCATGAGAAGAGATCCCGGAGCTCTTAAAGGAACTTGTAAATTTGCTTACCCCTTCCAATCTAATGTTGTGGTTCGCTACTAGTCGCACATGACGAAATTAGACGGGAAAAAATTACATTGTCGTCTATAGTATACGTGAGCTGGCTGAGATAGAAAAACTGAAAGGCGGGAAGAACAGAAGTACGTATCTTAGCAAAAGTTCAGATGATACAGTACATACGAGCGCATGCTGATGGGAATCAAATTGAAAATAGGAAGGTCGTCTCTTGAAGTGCTTTAGCTGCTTTACTGTCGCCATTAGCTACTTCACGTCGAGGCTCGTGGAGTCCGTGAGTCCCGTATCAAAGTCAATTGTGAGGAGAAATCCTCGCAGTTGACTTTGATACAGAAGGAACGATGCCCTCGGCTCGACGCGCTCAACGTCAACTGGCACTGGGAGCACCAAGCCGAACATCGAGCTGTGCTATGGTCTGGCTAAGTTTGGCCAAAGTTGTCGACCATTTTCAGTCTGACACCACCTGTATGTTACTACTGTAGCACCTCGCTACCCTCTTCATCGGGTGTTGAGTCCAGAGATAGGATGCCATTTTGATATGCTTTGTGGTAGATGTATGTACAGTAGGGGGATGAGAGTGGCAGAGTGCAGATCGCTGTGAAAGTATTACGAACGGGCACGTGGCATCCGAGTCACGCCTGCGCCACCATTCCCGCCGTCGTTGCCAACTGCTTCTCTGCTCAGGCCACTGACCACCTATCACTGTGGTTACTGAAGCGAGACAATTCCAGTGCTACAATCAGGATGACGACGTTTTCGGTGTCATCTTCATAATTATCACTCACGAGCGCGACAGGCCAGTCGGAGACGGACTGTCATGTAGCAACGCTGGGAGCGGTGCCGTGGCCTCGGACTCGAACGTCTCGATCTGGGTACTACAGTACTGGGAGCCTGAAAAATGTAGTCAATACGTGATGCAGCGCCTGGAAAAGGCCAGATGATAGGTAAAACACATACGGAAGACTCTCTACTTCTTTGGTACTAATGCGCCATCATTGATTATTACAACGAAACCCGAAACCTGGTCTCAACCTCAAAACACCTATTATGCGATACCGCTTAATTCAACCCCTGGGATTGATAGTCTTAACTGTCGCTCATGTGATGAGCATGGCCTGAGGTCTGCCAACGCACGAATTCTTGTGTAATTCATGACTTGCCTTCAGTTTCCCGGGGCTCAGGAGTCATAAGAAAGGAGCCGCTGAGAGTACCGATCATTATTCAGGGGTCCTCAACCTTCAGTTTCTCCCGTCTTCGAACTGCTTAACATCAGATGGAAGAACCCGAAGTATCCCCGTCTCAAATTCAGCAATGGCTTTCACCTTTGCGCGACTCGATCATCGACATGCCTCCCTACACAGCTAGAAGGCTCCCGCTTCCGGATGCCTGTTTTTAGGGTCGCCAAAGGTGGTCATGTTGCCAGGTGCGACTAGGAGGACCTGACGCTCTTGATATAGACACGTCAACCTTGCGAATGTCACTCCTAATGAGTTGGAACAACTTGCTCAGACCAGCTTTATTTGGCACGGACAAGGAGGATGTGTTGGATGAAACTTACCGCAAGGCCGGAAAGATGAACTTGGGACATTTCTCCTTGGTGTTAGATCCAGTTTAAGACCTGATGAAAATCATCCGCTACATAATCAACGGGAAACGTCAGGACTGAGCTATACAAGCTCAAG
Source organism: Russula griseocarnosa (assembly GCA_022884055.1). NCBI lineage: Eukaryota > Fungi > Basidiomycota > Agaricomycetes > Russulales > Russulaceae > Russula > Russula griseocarnosa. The sequence goes on along the minus strand of JAGKRU010000063.1, from coordinate 178,601 downwards.
GCCTACTACGGATTTAATCTTAGTTCGCATCTAGGTGCCTGGTGCCAGTGATAACGTGTTGTTATCCACTGGCAGGTAAGGGGTCACCGGTCCGCACAGCGAGATGTTCGGCTAGCTCGTGATTGTTTTTCCAATGCCACTTTGGGGTGAGGTTCTGCTCCTTCTGCACCGGGGTAAAAAATGGATCTTCGACTCCGGTCGGGAGCTCACGGCTGCGCGCCAACCGTCCATCCTTTACGCGAGCTTTACGTGGCATTCTTCAGCGATACTAAGCATGAGGTTACACCGATCATATCTGGTCATCGTGACCTACAACCTCTACTTCGACGACATTGAACGTACTACTATATCTGAAGACTCAGTCTCGCGGCCTCTGTTCTCCACATAGGCAGACGAAATCGCCACTGGCACCTTCCAGAAGTACAAGTTTTTTTTTGCCACCCAATGGATACTGTAATGTATCAATTGACGGGACTGACGAGTTTGATGAACTTGATCCCGAGTCCGGACATTCTTCAGGGAGAGGAGTGCTCATGCCCGAGCGCACAACTGCAAGACCGGTGATGAAGCCCAGCTTTCCAGCTCACCCAAAACGCTACGTACTAACCATACAGTTCATTCGATGTAAGAGTGGAAGGATGATGCTAACTTACTCCTAGTCTTTGCTTTGTACACATGTATACTTACTTTGTTTGTACTATCCGCAGTGCATGGTGGTAGTGTTGTACTGTAGTTCATGAATAATTACCTATTTCACCACTTCAGACCTGTCAAAATGCTCATCCTTCTCTTCAAACCCAATCTTTACTCGCCGACGAACAGCCGGATGATCATATACGTCGTTAATTCTACAAAGTGAACGATCACAAAGGTACGGGCATCAGAGACAGAGAGCTTTCGGAGAGAAGCTAAGGTGAGACCCACGAGTGAGGAAGACAACAGAGTAAAGGATAAAAATGAAACATCTGTTGAAACTGTGGTCTGCGCCGCTGGTCCTCGCACTTCCATTCGTGAAGCTGCATATCGCGTGAGCGCACGCAAAAAAAAGGGGGGAAGAAGGCATGTACTTACAGAAGAACGACGACCAACACCGCCTGAAAGTGACATGGACAGCATAAGCACCTTACGAAAGTAGAGATGTAATCAACTAGTTGACAATACCCACACTCGACAGCACACAAGCCAACAGCCTTGCCAACAGTTCACTATCACAGCGTACACGTTGAGAACAGAGATACGAGGGCGCAAGGCTGTACTGCACGAACAATGTATCCATGTGCACACGGGTATATCTAATGAGATCGGGATCAAAGTCTAGTTATAATATTCAAGCAAAAGCCACGCACTTGGATGATAGACACGACGAAGGACGCAGACGCGCGTCCAGTCGGAGTTAACTTAGGATTCCCCAACACGTGACGGTCTCGCCGCCTGCACTTATCGTACGCTGCGCCAGAGTCTAGTTTACTCTTTATAATTACATGCTCCTTTCTGCATCTCATTCATCCTTGCATCCTTGCAAGTTGTACTGTATGCATCTATCGTGCAGAAGTCTATGCATTTGCTTACGCAGCCTCGTGCGACTTCGCCCGACCATGGAAAGAGAGAACCTCGAGTGAGTCGAATCGGTCCTCGACGGACTCGGACGGAGCGGGACTATTTGAGACTTCATCGATTCATCAGTTATTGCGTCAATGCGGTGAGTGGATTTCCCTCGACATGCAGCAGATAACTCTGACGAAGATTTGGTGCCTGCGAGGGAAGGGGTTGCTTTAGATGCCGTTGCGGTTTATACCAAGCATAAAACCTATTAAACCATATCGCGCAACCCTTGAGCTAGTAATCCTAGGAAAGCTATCAATCGTCTATGCCTAGCTTGCACTGACAGATCATATTTTCTTGGTCTACCCGGCAATCGAGAAGTTTTTGTAAACTCGCCACTGCGCTCATCATCGACCTCCTTGCCACGGTTTTCGTCGTCACACTCCTTTTCCTTCGCTCTGTCCTCCCTCATGTCAATCGGCCTCTAACCTGTACCGTTTTACTATTACCGCCACACGACGATGTCCGCGTCCAAACGTGCACAATATGTCGTCGCCACATGATAAATTGGAGCTTTTCGAAGAGACTCTTTAGGTATACCTTTCAATACTAGAGGACCAGTGCCTACCGGCCGCACTGAGATTCGCATATGACTCGTCCTCTCGAGCCCTTACCATCTGACGGCGCCGCTCTGATGGAATCGGACAAAGAGAAAGGCATCGTTGACTACATTTTGGTCATCGTTCAAGTTGGCGCACAGAGAGAAAAATTCAAAGGCTCAATCATCAACGTGTTCTGATAACGAGACATTGCGATTTCAGGCGAGTCAGCGCTCAGCTCTCACGTTCCATCCTTCTTACCAAACTTGCCTTATTTAGGCTTCGTCAGCCAGCATCTTCCAGCTATATGTCTACTTTGTGTCTTATCAAAAGTCCAAATGAGGCGAACGAGCACATGCGGAAAAAGCTGGATGACGAACTCATGCGCCAAACGGGCTGAAGTCGTCAAACGTGAGGAGAGACAACCGGCAACACCAATTTAGAAGTCTATTCTTATTCCTCAGCCCGCTGACAACAACGATGTCAGAACACAATCGAGCCCCTATCTGCTCTGTATTACTTCAGGACATCTTCGCTCTGCTCTGGGAAATGCTTCCTACTACTGAGGACAATCCTAGGAAAGCGGGCAGGAGGTTATAGTATGCATAACTGAAAAGTGCAGCACTAAGGGAGGACAGAGCTGCAGCTTTCTGGCGGGTACTCAAATCTGTCTGTCATACGCGGACTTGAAGCCACTTTCGAAACAACAATATCCGAGAATGTGCAAGTACTATATCTGAAGTCAAAAGAAGTAACAGACAGTGCTCACTCACCAAGGTGGGTCTGCCCGTGGCCCTGCTGTTGATAATGGCCAGTTGGCTTCGCCGACGCGTTCTTGTTGACTTTGGAGCATCGTGGACCCCGTTTTGCTGCTACTTTAGGACACGTTGCTTAGCACGTTCGGTACCATGCGGGCTACATGAACTACCTACCTTTGTCCCGCCCTTTGCGATGTGCCAGAGTTGGTGCTGGTTTTCTGGGTCTTCTGCGAGCTTCTTGTGTTTTTGTCCGGCATTTTTTATATGGGAAGTTCAAGAACGGAAGTGATTTGGAAAATGGGGGTTTATGCCCTCGCCACCGCGAAACGTATCCACATTGCTTTCTCGATGCCACAGGGCTCTCCATACCACACCAAAATTGTGAAGGGGGAGCCAAAGGTAAAATCTAACAGGGCCCCAGAGAGATCTGTCTTTGGGACAAGGACAATCTGGTAAAGAATACTAGTACGTCCACAAAATCGACGTTAGTGTGAGGCGGCGCAGCACGCGGATGCTTTCTTTGGCCCCCAATCGCAGCATCGCTGGCGAAAGAGGACGTCGCTCACAGCTCGGACCACTCTAGAAAAAAAAAAGTCCACAATCGCGTACAGGGGAAATCCAAGAAATCAGATCTGCATTCTCCCGAAGGCCAGACGCCCATGACGGCGGCCTTTCGTTGTGGAGAATAGTCGTCGGATCTCCCAAATGTAGGCCCTAGCACATCCAAAGGAAAATCATTACCCCTTAGGAGTGGGAGGCGACTGGCAGTGCATCGACGTCTCTTCTGCTGACATACGAGACGGTGCCTGGTCCATGTTTGGCAAAGAGAACTGCCGAAAAAGGTAATTTACAGAGCGCTTCGAGTCACAACAATGTCTGCTCTTTTACTGAGGCGCTCTGCGCTCAGCTTTATAACCTGACGCACAGGCTCGGCCGAGTAGCCACATTCTTCACGGGCCCTCGGACATATTCTCCATTTAGTGATCCAACGGAAAAATCTCCGCCAAGGATCGCTTCCTTTCTAAGCCAGTCGGCTGTTGCAATTATGAGGTGGATCTTGCGCCACGGAATAACTGCTACCGTCATAATGTAGCCACCGCAGTAAATATATGTGTACCGCTGGTATTGATATAACAGGTGGAGCGGGCCAAACGGTACCGACGAGAACCTCTACCACAAGTGGGCATCGCATAGGGCATTGCCCAAATGCTGTGCATTCCCACTTACATCATAGTAGTTTAGGGATGAACGAGGGAATTGGAAAACACACTGTACTCAAGTAGTATAGCCATTCTCTCCTTCTAATAGACGTAGGACACTCACCGTTTTTTCCTGCCACTACCGCCGGATACTGTAACAGTATCGACTGACAGACCTGACGAGTTTGATCCGAGTCCGGACATTCTTCAGCTCGATTTTCTCACAGCCTCCCCCGAAACGCTGTGGACTAACACTACAGTTCATTCGATGTTACGGTGAGAGTGGAAGGATGATGTATGATGCCGCGGGCGGCGTCTTTGTTTGTATATGTATGCTCATTTTGTTTGTATCTAAGTTACGAGTGATATAGTGATACTTAGTTCATGCACCCTCGGACCTGTCAGACCTCCATCCTTCTCTTCAAACCCAATCTTTACTCGCCGATGAACGGGCAGATAATCATATGCGCCATCAGCGAACGATTACAGAAAGGGAAAAAAAGAACGGGCATCAGTGACAAAGATGCTTGCAAAGATGGTTGAAAGACCTTGACAAAGACGGCTTTCAGAGATGCGAAGGTCAGACCCACGATACCGAACCGTCCATGCGCTAGGCAAAGTGGTCGACTTCTCGCCTGTGCATTTCTCTGGTTAATAACGAACATGGCTGTGAGACACTGGAGCATGTGGATTGGGTCACACCAGTGACGGCATTCAATCCCAAGTCTGGTGCATTCGCGACTCACCGGAACAAGCCATTTTTGAACATGTCATATGAGGACGTACAGTATGCCTGGTCGGGCGCATTGGGAAGGCGGGCAGGAGGTTAAAATGTGCATGGTTGAAAAGTGCGGCAATGAGGGAGGAACCCTTTGCGGCAGAGCAGCGAGAACTCAAATCTGTCTGTCATGCGTAGACCTGAAGTCACTTTGGAAACATCAATGAATCAATATTCGAGAATGTGTAAGTACTATATGTGAAGTAAATGTAAAGTAAAAAGGATTAAAATGAAGTGCCGGGCAAAAGAAGACAAAAAAAAGATTAGTAAGTGAGAAAATTATTATTAAGCGTCGTATTGATACACGTGATGGAAAATTCTTTACTCTTGCTCTTGCATCTTCTAAGCTTGACGGGTATACGCAGTCTGTTGCATTGTGAGTGACTAGCGCTCTCAAGAAGTCACTGATCTCACCTCTCATTTATAGCAATTAACCTCGGCGGCCTCGAGAACGTCCTGTGCCGTGGTTGCCTCTGTCAGGTGGCCCTCCCCGTTGGTATCGGAAAATATTGCCACTCATTGTCGACTAGATGTCCTTGTTAGAATGGGCAGTTCCTCGGCGTGACATCAGTGACTTACACCATAAGGCCCCGTTCCAACACCCAAGTCCGTCGAACCCGTCGATGATGAGCCGCCTTGTCCCATCGCACCCTGCTGGTTGCCCGGTGGGAAATCATTGCGCCATCTGTATTCGGTCTGCTGCCCCTGCGCACTGGTGGCACTTGGCATTTGGGCGATGTTTCCCCAAGGCTACTCCCCTGTACTTGCTGCGTTGCAGCAGGCTGCCCATATTGCCCACCACTCGCTGGATGATGTCAGGGCACTGGAGGGGTAACATTCAGTGCACACTCACCAAAGCGGGCCTGCCCGTGTCCGTGACCCTGCTGTTGGTTTCCTTGCTGCTGGATGTCCGATGGGAAAGCATTGCGCCATCTAAATTGTTGCGGGTATTGTGTCTGCCCCTGCGCACTGGTAACACTCGACATTTGGGCGGTATTGCTCCCAAGGCTGCTTCCCTGTGCATGCTGCGTTGCAGCAGGCTGCCCATAATTCCCACCTGTCGCTGGATGATGTCAGGGTACTGGGAGAGGTAACGGTCGGTGCACACTCACTAAACTGGGCCTGCCCGTGGCCGTGGCCCTGCTGTTGATTTCCCTGCTGTTGATAATGGCCAGTTGACTGCACGGTCGCGTTCTGGCCTTGTTGACGTTGGGGAATCGTGGACCCCGTGTTGCTGCTACTTCAGGACTTGATGATCAGCACTCAGCACACTACAGGTGACGGGAGCTACCCACCTTTGACTGGCTTGCTGCGATGTGCCAGCGTTCGCGCTCGTTTTCTGGGAGCTGCTATTGTTGTTATTCTGCATCTTCTCTTTGAAGCGTCAAGTGTACGAGGTAGGAGTGAACTGGTGAATGGGGAGCATACCCTCCTCCCCTCGCGAAATTTATCCTCGCTCCCTTGCATTGCTTTTTCTATGCCACAAGCCCCCTCCTATCCATACCAGCGGTGTTAATGGGGAGCCAAAGGCGAAATCTGACAGGGCCCCAGTATAATTTGTCTTTGGGACAAGGGCGATCTGGTCGAGGATACTAATATTGGCCACAAAATCGACATTTCCACACGGCGGCGCAGCACGCTCACGCACATGGAGATTCATTTTGGCCTCCAATCGCTGGTGGAAAGAGGGGGCCGCCTCACAGCTTGGACCAATATTCATCATTCCGCTCTCTTCGTACAAGAACGGAATGCCGCAGTTCTGAATTGTGTGGCGATGAGAATAGGGGGAAATGACGGCGGCCTCTCGTTGTGGAGGATATCTTTGGATCAGGCCCTAGAACCTCTTTAGGAGCGGGGACGATTGGCAGTGCGTCGACGTCTCTTCTGATGACATAAGCGCGGAATACGTGCGTGCATGCGAGGGCCATGTACGTTTTTAATCATTTTATCTTCACGCTCCATGTTTGGTAAAGATAATTGCTGAAAAAGGTAATTTATATTCGCCATCGTGACACTGCAGCTTAATTATGAAGCCCAAGAATGGTTCGACGGCGGTGCATCGCAACTGAGCGCTTCGACTCTTCACTTATAATAATGTCCGCGCTTAGCGCAGCTTTATCCAAAAAGTCATTTTTACATGGGCCCTCAGACATATCCTCCACAATAACCTTCCATAAGAGAAGATCTCCCGCCAAGGATCGTGCGCGTACAGTATAATCCTTCCTTTCTGTGCCACCGAGGGGACTTGTGGTAGTAATGGAGCGGATGTTTGGGCCTACTGAATAGACAACTACTGTAGTGCCATGTAGCCGCCGCAGTATATATATATATCGCTGTTATTACAGTAAACAACAAGGGTGGGGCGGCCGTGGGCCAAACGGGACCGAGAGTCTCCATACACCGGCATCGCACACAGTGAGCGCTTTGTACTCATGCGGTGCAATGCCTCTTACATCATCGTAGCTTCAGTTACGGATGAACAGAGGGAATCGGAGCATACTGTAGTACAGTAACTGTACTCGAATAATGTAACAATCCTCTCCTACTAATTGACGTGAATTGACGTCGAACAGCTTTTTCTTGCCACCCAATGGCCTCGGATACAACAGTATCGATTGACAGACCTGACGAATTTGATCCCGAGTCCAGCCATTCTTCAGCTTGCTTTCCCACTCCCCCGAAACACTGCGAACTAACACTACAGTTCATTCGATGTGAGAGTGGAAGGATGAATGATGATGCAAGTCACGGAGAATCTTTGTTTGTACAAGTATACTCACTTTGTTTGTATCCATGGCGATCACGTGGAATTTTTTTGTTTATACCACCTAGACCTGTGAACACGCTCAGACCTCCATCCTTCTCTTCAAACCTCGCAGAAGTACGGCGGGATAATCATATGCGCCGTAAATTTTAAAGCGGATGATTACTAATGGGGAGAAAAGGGTACGGGCATCACAGCTTACGCGAAGGTCAGACGGTACCGTGCGCTAGGCAAAGTGGTCGACTTCTCGCTTGTGCATTTCTCTGGTGAATAATGAATATGGTTGTGAGACACTGCATCATGTGGATTGGGTCATACCAGTGACGCCATTTTATCCCAGTCTGGTGCATTTGCGACTTGCGGGCACAAGCCGTTTTTGAACACGTCATACTGTATGGAGGCATGCCTAGTTGAAATATGCATAACTGAAAAATGCGGCATTGAGGAAGAACTGCAGCTTTCTGGCAGGCAGCCGCGAAAACCCAAATCTGTCTGTCATGCGTGGACTTGAAGTCACTTTAGAAACATCAATACTGTATTCGAGAATGTGTAAGTACTACATGTGAAGTAAAAGTAAAGTAAAAGGGCTTAGAATGAAGTGTTAGATCTATAGCCAGTGCTAAGTTGCAGAAGACAACAAAAGGCACTGTAAAGTCAACAGCGCATGACTTTCATATGTTGTCAGTATCGAAATACTGAATTTCTTTGTAATTTATGTATAAAATAAATTCAGCATGTTTTTCCTCAATGAAAACATACTGAAAGTTACCGTAATTTTTTTTACTTAATCCTGTATACTAGAAAGTTGATGATATTGAGTGAGTGGTGGTCAATAGTTGTATGTACTTGTGTCAACGCCCTAGCTACTGTCCTTCACACCACCGCTGGCATTGCCGCCATCACCATCATCCCCTGCGTGTCGACTCTATCAAAGAAAGTCGCTACATGGCATGCAGTCAGCCAATATGTTCCAAGAAAAAAAAAAAGACTTACTGCCCTCCCCAACACATTCGCCGCGAGTCGAAGCGCAACAGCCTTCCCCACATGCCGAACAAGACGTCCAGCGAAGTACCTCACATTGGGGATGTCAAGGCGGATGATAGCACCACAGAAGTCGTTTATGAGGTTGTCCAGCTCTACATGGGTACTAGAGAGAATCAGCAACGCTAAAAATAAGATGAGATGGAACTCACCTAGCACCCCAGTCACCCATGATCAGCTGGACCCTCTCCAGTAACTCACTCCCCACTTCAGTGAGGATCCTCCGCACCCAGGTGCATCCGGGTGTCGCGATGAGATGACCCATGTTGTTGTGCAGCGTGGTTGAAGCAGTGGGGGCCGGCATGATGAAGGTGTGACGATAACAAGTTAAAGTGCTGTGAGCGCTCGGTGTGTGACGACGGCGCACGATGGTACCAAACGATGCATGATGCACGATGCACCACCGCAGCCAAAGATTGTGCGACCTCAGAGTGAATGGGTTCGCGCAAAGCCCACTCGCTCGGTCATGTCGCCACCGACTAATCCGCCTCAGCAAATACCGCATGTGCCAGCGGGCCACTGCGGTCAACCAACCCCCATTTCCCCCGGTCTTCAACACGGCCGACAACACATTGGATGGATTTGATGTCAGCGGGGTCCAAGGCCCCTTCTTGTGAGTAGAATGGAATCGGCGGCATCCCATGAGCGTTGGGTAAAATGGCATGAACTTGCTGAATAACCACAAGACAAACATATTGAGGCTCCTTTGTTTTAAGTTCCTTACTTTTGGGAATGGGGATGACGACGATGTACCGAAGTTGCCCGAAGAACATTTGAAACTCAAGCTCTTCAGGACGGTTTTGATGGCGCTGGTTTCGATCAACAAGTTGCTCGTACTATCGGGGAAGAGATATAGATTAGTTTCCAAAAACACTGACGATACAGTAGTTCACACACATGGACGAAAGATGCATCTCGACCGTCCATGCGTTTGGGAACAATATCATGCACGTGCATGATGTCCCCACCTTCAAGGCGACGCAGTTTGCCCCACTGCTCAACAGCCTCTGGAAGAAATTTCCCGGCGACCTTTGGCCGGACACAGAACTGGGTCGCCAAGCCATTCACGAGGACTTTGCGAATGGTGTCATTAAGGCGGCCCACTTGCTTCGGAGCAACAAGTTCGTATTGTGGGTCTGCAATGAATTATCTTTAGGGAGGTGTCCATGTAAGAACATTATGATGTGGCCAAGGAGTATTCACTGGGCACATTGCAATGTTTACAGGAATACTTGGGCCCAGGGAATTGTGATGCAGGGTTGTGATGTCGGGCCAGGGAATTGTGATGTTATAGCCATGGCATTTCAGGCCCAATCTGGACTGTTTTGGGTAGGTTGTATTAAACTAGTATATACTTGTATTAGTTGTATATAATACTGTACGCGGGCATAAAAGGTCAGGATTGCATTAGGTAAGATATCTACGATTCCGTATTTGGCTTTGTTGCAGTGGATGACTGCCTAATCTGGCTTGTTTTCCTCGCACCTTGCCACCTTCCGAGTTCCGACTCTACGACGTTCAATGGGTCAACGTCCCTGTGCTCTTGCAACGCCTCAAGGCCATCCCGGCGAAAGCTGCCCACCAAGCCCCACCATGGTCATGATTGGTACTGCGACCATATACTTCACAGCACAACCAGAGAAGAAGCCATGGCGTGAACGCTGGACAGAAGCTTCGCGACACCGGCCTGCATGCCTTGCCCTTCTAACCCACCAGACGGCAGTCTTCCCTATTTATTGAACGGAATCTCAAATTCCTCGCGGCCAATATGACCATCAGAGGCTGTGCAATCGCCAGTGAGTACACCGCCTGTTTCTGCCCCAATCGTTTGACCCACCGCTGCCAGTGAGGAGAACCCCGTCCAAATGCGCATCGCGTGATCGCAATTTGCCCGATACACGCCAAACCCAGGAGACAATGCCTCCTATCAGTTTCAAACTTATTGTTGTCAATCTCAGCCATCTTTGGCACGATGGAAGGGGGGTCGCATTGTCGCTCGTGCGCGTCTTTGTAGTACTGTACTTACATTCATACTGCACGTTATATAAAAAGAAACTACCAGTTGAACTTGTCATATAGCCACGCTGTTGAATTTTGATTTTGCAAAGAAGCTAGCAACTGATTGGGAATGATATTGAGTAAACGAACGACTAACTACGACAGACGACAGGCACAAGACAGGAGTGGGAGAATGGCGGAAGCGGTACCACCCGAGGCCCAACGTATGTCTTCACCGACCAACCTTACGCTTCTTCAAAGGCCGTCCTGCAGCAGTACCACCTCCTCGATGACCCTGCTCGGATGTAGAAGTGCTGGCTGCACTGTCGGCACTTGAAACACCCAGCGGGTTTGCCTTTGGCCTTTCCGATGCACTGTGCATGCAACGTAACACGTCAGTAACATCCTCGACTGCCTCCAACCAACTTCCTTCTCGAGTCGAGGCATTTCCCCACCACGCGAGCGATATCACGATCAGCAAGAATCCGTTCTTGCCTGGCTTCTGAAGGTCCGACCAGTCCATTTCACAAGTAGGTGAGATTAAGTGGTTTCTGCCGCTGAGGATTCGAGATTTCGGCTGAAGAGAGCGCCACCAGTCCCACCATTGTTGACCAAATCTTTTCTCATCGACAAGCTTGACATCCTTCCAACGCCGACCGTTCTTCATCCAAACAGCAATCTCGTGAGGCCGCACATCGGTGGAAGGAGGGAAATTTGGTCCTCCATCCGGAAAACCTTCGCGCTTTTGAAAGTCGATAAACGCGTGCAGGCACCCGAGCCATATGTCTCCCCAGTTCCTCATGATAGTCTCGTCATTTGTCCCCACCGTCTCTTCGGTCAAATACCGGTAGGCGTCCACCACGTGCTTGGGCCAATCCGATGGAATAGGTGGAGGCGTTACTATCGGAGTCGATGTTGGAACCTGTGGCCACATTGGTGAAACATCGAAAACCGGTGGCGATGTCGGTGCCACCGGTGGGAAGACAGGGCTGCTTTCTGTAATGGTGGGTGCCTCCTCTGAATCGGACCCCGGGCTAACAGCAGCCCCATGCTGTTGTTGTGGGTGCGGTGATTCTTCTCGAGGCTCACGCTGTGGTAGGGGCTCCGCTACTTGAGGCCCTTGAGGGTGAGAAAGAGCCAGCAGGACGGGGTCAATCGGTATCCAAGTATCCTTAGGAGGGATGGATCGCTCTGAGGTGGGTGCGTAACATTGGCTTCTTCCTCAGAGCTAGTGGTAGTCACAGATGGGGGCACAGGCTGGGCTGGTAGACGTCGCGGCAATCCTTCGTCAAGCAGACGAGGTGGGGAGGCCATGCGAGGGGGTGGAAAGGCCATATGACTCGACGGAGACGGCACCCCTTCGACGGTACGGACAGCATCCACCTCGTTAACATCTTGTGTTTGCATTGGCAATGCACGACGTTGGCATTCAGCCGCACCTATTTAAGTTTGGTAAGTATGCACAGGTTTAACGGATATAATAACTAACTGAAATTGGCTCTACCGTATGCAACCATAGACTTCTCTGCGTCCGAGTAGCCTGTGGGATCATGCGAGGGCCAAGTCGCACCCGCAAGGCCTCCGGGCCAGTTCACGTGCACGCTGATAGCGGCATCATCAGTAAACTGGCTTGAACACTAGACACCATAGATGCATACCTTCTTACTTCCACCTCGCCGTTCCTGTCAGCTACCGGTCCGATGATGCAGATCGAAACGGCAGCCTGCATCTGAGACGCAATGGCTTTGGCAACCGGGTGAAGATATTGCCCCGCAAATGCGAGTTGTCTGAACGGACAATCAGGTGAGTAGTCCTGTTAGATGCGTAGTTACTACTTACTGATGGAATTGTTGAGGAGTTTTTGGTATGACCTTCGATGCCTCCCACTCCTCGACCTCCTTTCGATGCGTGTCTTCTGCGTCCCGAGCAACTATATCGCGAAATTCTTGACTCTCGAGGAGCCAAAACTCTCGGGTAACGTCTAACCTTATCTGCAACGGAACTGGTTTCTTCATGTTTTCCCTCGTCCTTTCCTCCTTTGTGGCGTTGTCATACTTGTCCTTTGCATGCGCGTAACGCCGCTCATACTCCTCTTTGACACGGGACTGGTAATATTTCTTGAGGTATTGATGGAACGGCGTGAGTTTCCGCGGAGCCTTATCGATGTTGGCAGCAAGGACGGCCATAAACGGGTTGGCCGACGAAGTATTTGATTTGGTGGCCTCAACACGCTTGTACTTCCGCCTATACCACTGCGCAAGTTTCTATACATGAATCAGAACACTGTACGATATTTCATCTGAATTTAATCACCGTCCGAAGCTTCGTGAAGATCACCGCGTTCTTTTCTGCCTCTTCTTTTGACAGGTCTCGAACAGTGTCTGAGTCATCAATGACGCCGTCTTCAGGATTTGGAGGATCTTCGGCAGGTTCCTTATTGAAAGGTTCGTCCTGCCCGTATTTTGCGATGAACTCTATGGTGACTTTGTTGTAGAATTCGGTGACGATGTTTAAATCCATATATTGCTGGTAGAGTGCAGCTTTGGACTCGAGAAAAGCAAGTTTGAAACCGAGAAATGTTCAGGGGGACCCATCTTGGTAGCGATGCCTTTTCCTTCTTTTCTGCCTTTTGTCATTTTGGTAGCGGACGGAGTGGTAGACCGTAGACTGATGGGTATAGGAAACCAAACAATTTCGGCGGCAGAATTACTATATTGGGGCCGGTCACGAAGGAACGTGAGACGTCGCGTGTTCAAAATAGTACGTATTGGTTCCTCACTTTCCTCTTAGAAATTTTAAATTCAGGAGAGGCTATAGTTCTAGCCAACGCATTTATTACCGCCAATTTCCAAAACACCGGCAAAGGGGAAAAAAAGTCCGAATGAGGGTAATACATGTGGCTGTACGACATCACCAGCAAGGCATTCCTTCTCATCACCATGTCACTGATTTACGGCGATTCATTCCAAGACGATGAAGACCTTTGCAGAGTCCTTGCAGCCTTGCAACTTGGGAGTCGTGTAACATCGGTTACCATCCCCAAGCTACGGCTTGCGATCCTGGAACTGTAGTCGATCAAACGGCTGGGAGCACTTACGCGGTGCCTGCTAGTCGGCCCTCGTTGGCTTTGCACGACCAGCCCACTGCCTCAATCGCTAGCCCTTCCAGTAAGTATCCGTGTCATGCATCTAAAACCGGTGTAATTAAGGCTCATTTTTGTATCAGTGCACACCCGGCAGGACTCTATTCCGAATAGCGTTTACAATGTATCGTCGGGTAAGCGGACAGGAATCAGAGAGACGTGGTACGTCTTACAAGCCCTAATGTCAACTCTGATGAATAAATCTCTTGCAGGGCTGATGCTGGAGATGCGTGTCAAGGCGTTGACGGTGGCAAAGTCGCCAAAATTCGTGTTTCACCCCCAAAACAATATCGCCGACATCGTATTGCCTATGTCGTTTTCGAAGGTTTAGCCCCCGGGATTTATAATTCTTGGTACGGTTCTTCCATCAACCTACTTTCTAACTAACGTCGTTCACTTCCAGGGCAGAAGTTGAGCCCCTCGTCAAGGGCATTCCAGGGAACGTCTATCAAGGCTTTAGCCAGCGTCGTGAAGCCGAACGTGCTTACGTCCTTGCTTTCGCCATGGGCGCTCTCCGTGTTTTACCGGCAAGGCACGACACGAGGCAGCAAGCACCTGCACCTGCGTCACCCATGCCAGAGGCGGTGCTGGCTGCGTTTGCCTCAGCCTCGGACGACTTCTTAGGAGCAGAGTGGCATGTCGTTTTCAAAGGCAAGAGGCCTGGGGTCTACCCTGCTTGGTAAGTACATTCAATCGATAATATTCTTTTTGTTGCGGTATTTCTAATCATCAATGCACCAACCTTAGGAATTTTGCGGCCACACAGACGAAGGGCGTTAGCTGCGCTATCTTCCAGAAGTTTTCAAGTAAGGCGGAAGCAGAAGCAGCATACATGCAAGCCGCTCTGGCTGGTTTTGTGGTAGCGGTTTTGTAACGACGTAGCCCAACAATCGAATTCATGTATATAAATGACCAAGTTGGGGCGAGCAGAACAATCGAACCGAGAGTGGGTCAAACAAAGTAGATCCAGGAACAGTAAGGTTAGGCGCAGCGACAGCAAGGGGCAAAGGGGGAGCGCGAAGAGAAGAAGTTGGCACCGGGGGTGGCTCAATGGCGAGCTTTCCGTTGTATCCAGTGCTATGGCCGTTCATCCTGCACGCACGCGCACGCGAATGAGGCTGCACGCCGGAGTATGATGACGTTGCGAGGCTAGCGCTACAGTGATAATGAAGTCTTAATGGTGTATGTATTGCAGGTGCAGACAGATTATAATGTAGTGAGTGGTGGCTGTTCGAACGTAGACCCTCAGTTATAGAGTACGGAGAGATACATGCTGTATGGCAAAGGGACCGACGTTTGACCAGGATTGCCTTGGTAGATTAGACTTCAATCATACAAATGCTATTTACTGTGACGGATATACAGATTCTTTGAATTTACAATGCAGCCAGGATGGTGAAAAGTCTAGAATGAAGATATGTGATTAATGTCACTGGCAAGTTTTTGACGCGTTGCTCCGACTCGTGCGTACTGCACCCATAACCTACGTACTATACCACCCCATTTCTTCATATCTCGTCCGATGTCCCCCTTCGAAGCTATAAACTACTGAACGGTTATCCCACATCAAAGCAAGTGCCAAGTGGGACACTACAGATAGCAATTTGGGAGTATTCGCTGATTACTGTAAGTAACAAAATTTACTGTACGGCAATCGGCCTTCCTTAACCGACACTTGTCTACTTCGCTTTGTTTTGTCATTTCACTCTCCCGTCATTGACCCTCCTACATCCACTCTTATGTCTCTATTTTGATATCAACATGGTGAGATATAGCTACCTAAGCCACTACCCCGATCTAATCCACGGCACAACCCTAAGCCTTCCACCACGACTGTTCAGATGCACAAATTGCGCAATCGATCGACAAATCATGTATCACCGGCTGCACCTCAAGGGGCGGTGATGACAATGACCTTGAGAAGGATGAGACTGCGGACAAGATATTGAAGTATAAAGCGAGGAAAGCGAGGAACCAGCGTCGGTATTATCAGAAGTATGTGCACCTGCCTATCTACTTTATCTCTTTTTCACGCACTGTGCCTGGGTCACCAGTGACAGGAGCATGCAGCAAGAAAAGGGACGCCAAAGGTCGGCTAAGTGAGTTATATGCTGTATCTAGCCTAGGTGTTACACTCTTTTTACAGACATGGTAGGAATCGCCGCCTCGCAAAGGAGGCCCAACGCTCTACCTCCACAGGTGCCAACATTCACGCTCCCACTCTCGTTCCCGCGTGTTGCTGGTAAAGGGTAGGATAGATGGTTGACTTATTCATCACTCTATGTTTTATTCATCACTCTATGTTATATTCACGCTGTTGGCAAGGCTTCCTCAGATGCAGTGGTTCGAGAATCTGTGGCGTGAGATAGTCATATATCAATCACATATTGTCGGTGGACGAATGTATTCACGAACGATGAAACTTCAAATTATACGCTGCCACAAGCCAACACGTCTCCGGCCTAGAAATTACTAACCGGACGTTTCGTAATGGTTTTGCTAAGCGTGAGCTGGTATCCGAACGGGCCCTAAAAAATTGTATGACTTCGGTCTGTTTTAACCTCCATCTGCTCTTCATAACCTATTGCTCATATGCCTAAGGAACGTCCCGGGCTGTACAACCATAATGTTCGACAGTCCTTCGCCCGCCAACTCTACGTCACTACCAACCCATCAGGTCGTAGGTCGTACTCGTATACATCTTCTCAGGTCGGCCGGATCCTGTCATGCCAGAAAAGAGTCTCGAGGATGAAGCCTATGAATTTCATGAATCCAACCTGATGGATGCAAACATGGATATCGACAACAGTCACGAGGACGAACTAGATCGAGCTGAGGTCATGCCACGTGTCCGTGTCATTACCAAACCGAAGGCAAAGCGGTATGATAACTCTGTGAGTTCTTCATGATGCAGTTCTTGCAATGACTTACCTAGATACAGGATGTTCCTTTGAAGACTTGGGTCAAGTACCGGGATGAGTATCTCGACGAATGCATGGCTTTGGAGGACGTGGGTCTTTCTACAGGTTTTGTGCTGGATGTCAGGCACCAATGCCACAATACCGTTGTAAGGATTGTATAGCGGGGCCCCTTTGGTGCCTGCTTTGCTTAGTTGATAGGCATAAGCAGTCCCCGCTACACATTGTAGAGGTATGTCGCACGCTCCTTTCCTCTCACGATATTCTCTGATTTGCATTCTCAGATGTGGAACGGATTATTTTTCCAGCGCACCACTTTGCGCGATCTCGGCCTCCGAGTACAATTAGGTCATGCAGACGGCAGTTCGTGCCCCACTCGATTACCTGCGAATGCCACCTTCAGAGTCATACACTCTAATGGTATCCATCACGTTGCTATCGACCAATGCCGATGTCATGGAGTTCCCTTCGCAAACAAATTCTCCATATTGGTTGGTGGCCGGCGACTCCACTCGATCCAAGATCAGCGGCTACCTTTGAGGTTCTTCGACATTTTCATCTCTTGAACTTGCAGGGCAAGGTAACCGGCTTCAGCTTTTATCAGGCATTGGAATATCAAACGGACAATACCGGTTCAGAGCCTCCTCCTGTGCGTACTTCGCTTCTATGATCGGTGTTCTGAATGTTGACAACAAAATTTCAGGATCGATTGGAGATCTTCATGTTAATGGTCCGGGAATGGCGTCATGTCAAAATGATAAAGCGTGCAGGCCGAGCTTTCGATCCACGGGGGTTGCTGCGACAGCCCCTGGTTCTTTGGCCATCCTTGTCGCGCGTGCCCCCTTCCAAACATCAACCTTCCGAAAGGTTGGGAAAACGTGCCGCCAGCACGAGCGTATGTATTACAGGGTTTTGACTATAATGATTTTGCTAATTACTATTCTCAGGTGGCTTTATACTCTGATCGTCGCCATGGATGCTAACTTCCGGCTTAAAAGTAGGCTGCGAGGTTCAATCGACCGAGAACCAACCCTAGGCTTGGTTGGTCCTATTTCGTAGACAATGGGCCATATTCGGATTTCATCAAGGATTATGTTGATCAAGATGAGGTGCGTATTCTCAGCAATGTACGACTCGGAGCCATTGCTCACCTATCCGTAGATTCAGACGTGTGTTGGCTTTCAGGCACTCCTCAACATGCTCACCAAGAAGTCGAAAGGTCTTCGCGCGACAGGCATGGCTGCAGTCAGTTGCGCTCGTCACCAACTCTTTCGACCCATAGGTATGGGGGATTTGCAGAAGGGAGAGAGGCGAGCAAATTCTCTCGCATCTGATTTGGGTCTTATTGACAAGTTACTTTAGGCATTGCAATATGGATTACTTATTCGCATCAAGCATAGCGGGGGTCGGGCTTCGATTGGTTACCATCTCATACGACGTTGCTTGCCAATGGTTCAGCAGGTTCTGGCAGCGAGTTTCATTTCTCCCCCCCCACCTTGGTGCCTCTTTAACAAGCTACCGGATTCGCGCCCTCGTACCCAAGTTCCATCTCCAGAGCCACAATGAGGCATGTCATAGTGCTTTCTCTTTCAATTTCTCCAAGGGCGCGGCACGGACAGATGGTGAAGGCGTAGAGCGGAACTGGGACGAGTTGAACGGACAGGGTCCTTCTACCTCGGAGATGCTGCCGGGTGCTCGATGGGATACATTAGATGACTGCTGTGCGTGGGTCAACTGGCGGAAGACAATGGGTCTAGGTGCGTAAACAGTATTGCTTATTGTAGATGGCTTGCTCACATCTTAACGTAGGGAAACTTCTTCTCAAACGGCTGCTGATTGCCATTCCCCAGGCCATACAGACAAGGTTTGATTTTAAAACCTTTGACAAGAGCCTGCGTCAGGAGATGCCGGCGGAAGTCCTCAAGATGGAAAAGGTTCTGGCTGCTTGGCTTGATGACAAGTCGTGCACTGATCCGTATCGCGTTCCCAAATCAAGTGAGTAGTCGTGATATACCCATCATCTATCTTGCTGATGGGGTTCGGGCGTTAGATGTAACCCTTCAACAGGTTCGACTTCTGATGGCGGAAGAGGAGAAGGCAAAGGCAGAGGCTGGTAATACCATCATGCATGATGTCACCGCCAGCGCATTCCTTCTCCTCGGAATGGATATTCAATGCTTACAGTGAGTCCTTGACACAGCGTGTTTATATTCCCTATTGATGGTTCTTTTCTTTGCATAGACAGACAATTCGGCTTGAGGTCAAAGGCAAACGAAAGCAGACACTGCTTCAAACAACGTCAACGGTTGAACACCGGACTACTCTTCTCAATCGAATACAACGCTTCCGTGAAATCCAGAAAATCTACATGCCCGGCTTCGACCCAAAGAACAACGCACATCTCGAGCACATAGCCTCATCCAACACGTCCGCCTCTGTTCATGTGGAAGACTCCAAACTCTACCTACCGTCGGATCTTTCACAATCTGACCGCCGCAAGTACTGCCCTGGTGGTCTGTCTGACATGGAGGACCGCCTTCGATTCGCAGAAGCTAGTGACGCCCTGGAGAATCTGCGCCATCACCTCCGAACCCGCTCGTTCACCAACCGCTTTAAGATTGCCAACATCACTGGCCAAATCCATAATACCCGCGCTCGAGAACCCAAGGTCGTATTGACGATAAAGTACGATCAGCCGAATTGCAATATCGGCGCTCTCGTGATGCGTTACTGAGCTTAGGGGCCCTGGCCCCTGGGAGGATACATTGCGGGTTTTGGAACAGTCGGATGTGAGGGCTTTGAATGAACGGGCGATGACAGCACAGGAGAAGGAGGATATTCGTAGGTTGCGGGAACGAGCCGGTGTGGCGGTGGAAGCAGACGACGTGGAGCAGAGACGTGGTCGCAACAGTGGCGGCTGTTGGAGAGGGGAGCGGAGACCGTCGTGGATATGGTCGACAGGCACCTGGCATGAGGGTGCAGATGACCCAATGACACGGGCAGGTGAGCTCTCAATAATTTTCTCTTACTATGGCTTGCTAACAGGAGATACAGCCTTGCGTGTGGAATGGGCCAAGTCAAAGGCACGAGCCGATCGGTGGAAGAGGATGTAGTGCTGCTTGATGAAGAGATGCGTCGGGTACTCGCTTTCTGCGAATGGAAGGCGGACTGGTGGATCAAGCAGGTGCCACTTCGCCAAGATGTCACTGGACCTTTAGCCGAAGGTCTAAAGGCTTACGCTGCCGAGCAGGCTGATATGGAGCGGCGGATCCATAAGGCTTGGTCAACAAAGTGGTGCCGTGCACGAGAGCTCGCCCAGCCAATCATAATGGCCGTTATGGGGGAGGCATCTTTGCCCACAAAGGACATGGAAGCAGGGCCTGTTGAATTCGAGATTGAAGAGGACCACGGAGGCGTTGAGGGTGATTCAGATTTTGAGGAGTAAGAGAACAGGCTTTTTACAGTATCTTTACGGCCAAATACAGATCGTTGCATTTTCGTCTCGAAATCACACCAGTGATGGATGTTGTTAAGGGCTCTTTGGTAATTGCTATTCTATTAACTCTACATATGCACGTATTAGTGGGTAAAGTAATAAAGTGCTTTCTGGATCGGCTGGGACACGGAAAGGAATGTGTATGTGGGCGGGAGAACTCCGTAGCGTTGCAGGCTCTCAGCGTGACGGACCAACTGCATAACGTATTGCTACTGAGGTTGCAGAAATTTTCTATGGTAACGCGGGGTTAGTAGAAATTCGGTATTGACTGGTAGGAGCTCGAGTTACCATTTGATTTTGTGCTGAGAGCCGTTCCAGTATGGAGAGGTGGGAGGCGAAAGCGAAACCAGCAGGCGGAACGAGCAAGGATGAGCAGGGATGGCGGGGAGAGAATATCGATGGCGAAGTGCTCGTCACTGGCATGAAGCTAGGTCTTCAGATAGATTTTATGAGAGGTGAAAGGAGAATAGTAATATGAACGAGCGTACGGGGAGAACGAGCGGGCAGCGATGGCGGAGAGGAGAAATCGATGGCCGCTCCTCGCTGGTAGAGCTAAATCACCGCCTTTCTCCTCGCTGGTAGAGAGGCTCAGTCACACCAGCCTCCAGATAGATTTTGTGAGGGTTCTGTGGAGAGGTGGGAGAGAAAGGCGAACGAACAAGCAGGGACGAGGAGCAGTGACGGCGGAGAAGAGAATTTGATGGCCATGCTCCGAGCCACCCAAAGAGAGAGACAGCCAGATCGTGAAGACACGCTAGGCCGATGAGTTCAGATCCCATCTGATTCATAATACAGGCGCGAAAGGGCCTAATTTGGCTTAGGTCATTTATATTGTATAAACAAAAACGCGGCCATTATTAAATATTGTGCTGCCCGCATTTGGATATAGGTGTCCCAATCTGGTGTTCCAATCTGGTAGTACAAATGCGGCAAAGGTGCCACTTTTGGTACTTGACATCACAATTCCCTGAGCCCAGGTATTCCTGTGAACATTGCAATGTGCCCGGTAAAAACTCCTGGCCACATCATAATGTTCTTACATGGACTGGTGCTTTAGGTTTAGGGTAAAGGTCCAAGATGCGACTTACAATTTTCAAGCTGTTTCGTATGTGAAGAGGGTACTCGCGAGCTTTCCGAGCTGCTCATCGGTAAGGTTGTATAGATTTTAATTTGCCGGAGCCGCGACAGATCTATAAGGTGTCGCTCCATGCTCACGTATGGATTTCGTCGCTCTGGATGCTGCGTTGAAAGTAACCGCATTGCCTCTGTCACCGGCTCTCTGGGGTAAGGCTAGCTTGTACGCCTTACGGACAGGGGTAAGTTCCATTCAGGATCCGGGCTTCAGGGTTTGTTCTCGTTTCGGTGTCTTGTGTCGTGTGATTCCTCGATCGTCGGTTTGTGAACCTAAATGCATAGGATTGATAGCAGTGCGGGCTGCTTCTGGATTTCTCGGTGTTTGAGCTACTGATACGGATTGTCCGGGGTTTGTAATTGTATCCATCGGCTTGTTATCGTTCCGTCGGGCATTCTTGGGACAGTCGGGTAGTACAGTTGAATTAGTTACTTACCCCATACTGGTTTCTCCGTCTACGGGTTCGCGTCTCCATTAGTCCACTCAGGGATGTATTTATACGGCATCAACTTGGATTGGGAAGCTCCAAGTTGATCTCTGTCTATCAGAATACGAGGCTAGTGACCACACAAACCCTCTCCTCTCACGCTTGAGCTCTCTACTCACAAGGGGAACCTCTGGTATAACGTACAGAGGCTACGAACCCTTACTCAGACGCACCTAAGGGGCTCAGCCCTTAGCTCTTCTACTTCAAGCACTACCCAAAGTCACCACACGGCGGTCGTAGTAGCGGCGGTGACACTAGACTCAACTTTCTTACAACGACAAAGCTACGGTGGCTGATCCGTACGACGAACTCGAGGAGTTCTACCTCAAGGAGGAAGAGTTAACCAGATATCGACCAAACTCAAGGATCATATTGATCGAGCGATACAACAAGGCAACAAGACAGGAAAGCAGTACCTGGTCTTCTGTGATAGCGACAAGCTAAAGTTCAAACGCGCAATACCGGGCCTTATTCAGTAACAAGTGGTACAAGAACCATATTACCCAGACAATAGGAACTTTCTATTGGAGAAGAGTTCGACGACGCTCACAACTTTGACACAACCATCGAAACAGCAGATGCACCAAAGCCAGACTCCCACCAGCTTACCAGAGGGACGTGTTAGACGAGGACGACAGAGCGCCCAGTCCATCAGGGAATCCCCAAGAGCAAGGGAAGATCCATCAGACGACGAAGGAGATCCGATCGACGCTGCAATCAGACACAGCCCGTACAAATTGAAAGAACTCCGAGCAACCGCAACAACGAAACTTCTTCCTAGCGGCGCCAACAACGACAGCAACCCGCACTTCAGCAGCGAACATTCCTCGCAATGACTACCACAACACCACCAACGAGCACAGGAACCTCCTCAACACCACAAACCAGTCTGGAACCCTGCTACACCCAATCCCTTCGCACTGCCTTCCACCAAGCCTTTAAACGACTTCCCCCTCCTAGCGGAGGAGGAGGTGGAGGCGGAGGAGGAGTGAGGCGGAGAGGAGGTGGAGGCAGAGGAGAGGTGGGAGGCGGAGGAGGTGGAGGCGGAGGAGGAGAGGAGGCGGAGGACCGCCAACGCATTGGTCCAATACCCGCCGCAGCAGATGTACGAACCATGGGAAGCCGGCCCGACCCATTCGCGGAGATAGGACAAAGCCGACGCATTCATCGAAGATGTAAAGATGTATTTTCGCTCAACAGCGACAGCGCTGGACATAACTCACCAATGAAGAAGATAGCATTCACCCTCACACATATGAAGGGACCGCGGGTCGCTGGTTGGGTACGCGATGCCGGAGGATTCCTGGACCGTCTAAACCCAGCAGTGGACAACGTCCCAGCCCTCTGGGAGCAATTTCTAGACGAATTCGAAGCACAATTCCAGGACACGGCAAAGGAAGAACGGGCACGAACGGAGCTACAGACCCACGCTATGAAAGGAGACCAAATCGACGAATACGTTAGCAAATTCGAGGAGTTAGCCCGATTGGCCAACTACACCACCGGAAACCCGAGACAATTCGACAATTCCTTGCAGGGCTAACACCCGAAACGCTCAAGGACGTAAAAAGAGCGCCCACAGTAGAAACCTACCCAGCCATCAAGGAAAGAGCCATCCAGAGCGTCCAGGCGCAGAATGAAGTAAAACAAATCTTGGCCCAACAACAAGCAATGAAGGGAACAAGGACACATTTCCCTCGGTCTACAGGGACAAGGAAGGTTCCAACAAAGGGCACCACCACGACCATTCTTCGACCACAACCGCTCCCATCAGAACTATAGACCACCTCCCGACCTACGTATAATTCATCAAATGCACCAAGATGGATGAACAACCAACCGGTCCTATGGATTTAGGGAGAAATAGAGCACCTCCGAAAAGAGGACCAGGACGAATCAACCTCGCAGGACCACCTCCGCCCTCGCAATGGGGCCTGCTTCCAATGCGGCCAACAGGGTCACTTCGCTAGAGAGTGCCCAAATCGCCCGGCTAGGAAGGATAAAAGAAGAATTAACCTCATAGACTTCGAGCCAGAGGATCCTTACGGCGACAACTACCAAGAACCAGAGGTCGACCGCGTGGCCCACATAAAGAGCCAAATGGACTCAATGACCTTCGACGACAGGAAGCAGCTCATCCAAGAACTAGGACAGGGCCCTCAACCAGATTTTTGACTAGTCTAATTAGGTCGGCCTTAATTAGACGGACGCTTAAGGATGATGTATATATATCAGCACGAAAATCAATGACAGTCCGCTGCTATACTCAGACAAAAGCGAAAAGGGCCGAGATCGTCGCCTTAATCGACTCAGGCGCAACAGAAAACTTCCTTAACCTCTCCCTCGCAAAGTGGCTACGACTTCCTATCAAACAGCTGAACGAACCAAGGACACTCTACAATGTGGATAATACGGAGAACAAAGCAGGGAAGCTACAATACTACACAGATCTACAAGTCACCACAGGAACTAAGCGCACCAACCTCCGATTCTTCCTTACGGACCTAGGCAAAAACCAGGCAATACTTGGATACTCATGGTTCGCAGCAGTCCAACCCAACATTGATTGGGCTAGAGGATGGATCGACCACACCCAACTACCCATCATCTTCCGAGCTCCAGACGCAGACAAAGCTCGATTCATCCCACGACAACGAAACATACCTCGACAACGAAACCAACTAGAACGGGGGCGTTATTACATCGGATCAGTGACCATCCATCCCAAACCTAACAACGAACAAACCAAGGGAACGATACCTCCACCTTCGCCCGACATAAGAAGGTATTTGACGAAGAACAATCACAACGTCTACCACGACACACCATATGGGACCACGCCATAGAATTACTCCCTGACGCCCGGCAACCTTGCCCGCCGTCTGTTACCCCTCAACCGCGCAGAACAAGAAGAGATGCACCGATTTGTCGAAGAACACCTACGACGAGGGACCATTCGAGAATCCTGGAGTCCCTACGCTGCCAACTTCTTCTTCGTCAAAAAGAAGGATGGCAAACTACGCCCCGTCCAAGACTACCGCCCCATTAACAAATGGACCAAGAAGAACCGAAACGTGTCTCCCCTCATTCCCAGACCATCGATCGGCTCAGTGGCTGCACCTTGTTCACCAAGTTCGATGTCCGTTGGGGCTACAACAACATCAGAATTAAACCTGGTGACGAATGGAAAGCCGCATTCCTCACACCTGAGGGCCTTTTCGAGCCAACCGTAATGTTCTTCGGCCTCACCAACTCCCCAGCCACCTTCCAAATGATGATGAACACCATCTTCCGTACAGAAGTAGCACAGGGCTGGCTATCGGTCTACATGGATGATATCGCAATTCACACGAAGCCCCTCAAAGGAGAAACCGACGAACACCACCGGCTACGACACGAACGACTCACCCATCATGTCCTCGATATTTTAGAATGGCATGACCTCTACCTTAAGCCCGAGAAATGCACTTTCGCCCAACCTGAAATCGAATACCTCGGCGTCATCGTCGGCAATAATTCCCTCCGGATGGACCCCTCAAAACTCGACAGCGTTGCCACATGGCCAATCCCACGCAGACCTACCGACGTCCGAAAATTTCTCGGATTCACTGGCTACTACCGATATTTCGTCAAGGACTACTCCAAGATCGCCCGACCACTTCTCGATCTCACAAAGAAAACCACAACTTGGCACTGGGGCCCCGCACAGGATCAGGCATTCTCCCGCCTCAAAACGCTCATGTGTTCCCAACCAGTTCTCACCCAACCTGACTTTGAGAAACGATTCTACCTCCAAACTGACGCATCCGCGTACGGCGTGGGCGCCGTACTCTCGCAGGCAGCAGAACCTAAAGCACCCCTCACAACCAAAACGGGTACCATCCGAAATTTCAAACCCAAATTGCACCCCATAGCGTACTACTCAGCAACCTTCACCCCCACCGAACGAAACTACGACATATATGAGCGCGAACTCCTCGCCATCATGAAATCTCTGGCACACTGGCGACCCTACCTGGGATGGACAAAGGAACCATTCACCATACTAACAGACCACGCGAACCTCCAGTACTGGAAATCTCCGAAAAACCTGAACCGACGAACAGCCCGATGGCACGCCGACTTACAGGAGTATGATTTCAACATCGAATACGTACCTGGGAAAACCAACACTTCCGCCGATGCCCTATCCCGGCCAAATGATGCTGATGAAGGAAAGAACGACAACCAGGCAGTGACAATGCTCCCATCAGACAAATTCATCAACACCATCACGCCCAGGGAGCAAGACCGACGGGCGCTGATGAACCTAGTACACGATCACCCTACTGCCGGGCACCCCGGCAGGGATGAAACCATCCGAAAGGCTAAACAGCATACCACATGGCCAGGAATGAATCAATGGATCGCCAACTACATCAAAGGCTGTGCTACTTGTCAGCAAAATAAAATCCTAACCCATCGGAAGAAAACCCCAGCGTTCCGGATTCCGACGGAGGATGGAACGCTCCCTTTCAGCAAGTAGCCATGGACCTCATTACTGGCCTACCCAAGCACAAGGGAAAAGACGCGATACTAACCATTGTCGATCATGGGTGCAGCAGAGCTGCGGTCTTCATCCCCTGCGCCACTACAATCACAGGACCAGGCATCGCCCAATTATACCTAGAGCACGTCTACAGATGGTTCGGGCTACCACGCAAAGTCATCAGTGACCGTGATCCCAGATTCACCTCCCACTTCGCAAAAGGGATCAACGAACAACTCGGTATCCAACAAAACCTCTCCACAGCATTCCATCCCAAACGGACGGCTTATCGGAACGAAAGAATCAATGGGTGGAACAGTATCTCCGTCTGGTTACCTCCGCATCCCCAGAAGATTGGACTCACTGGATACCTGTAGCAACAGCCGTACACAATAACCGACGAAACGAAACCACGGGCTATCCCAAACCAGATACTGCTAGGCTATGAGATCAATGTCTCCCCTCCTACGGCGCCACCATCAAAAAACCAGGAGGCACAACAACGCATCACAGCCATGAGGGAGAAACGGGAAATGGCCATTGATGCCATCAATAAGGTGGCGAAGCGGGGACAACCAATCACGTCACAATACCAGACCAATGATCAAGTATGGCTTGATGCAGCTAACCTATTGATCCGCCACCAAAAGACTAAGTTGGCCCCCAAGCGATATGGGCCGTTCCGAATCATCAAAGAAATCAGCCCGGTGGCGTATCAATTGGAATTACCTATCTCATGGCGGATTCACAACGTGTTCCACGCTTCACTGCTGTTCCCCTACACCGAAAACCCCGAACACGGACCAAACTTTACCCGACCACCTCCGGAATTGATCGAGGGGCAACAAGAATACATAGTGGAACGAATCGTCAATCACAAGTGGCGAAAGCGCCCAAAGCGATTGGAATACCTCATCAAATGGGAGGGATGGCCAGAATCCGACAATACCTGGGAACCCGAGGGCAATGTACACGCCCCCGACCTAATAAAGAAGTACCACCGCCACACCCCCTTGGAACAGATAAAAGCAACTGGCGAAACCTCCTTTCTCCAATGGAATCCGACATCCCTACAGTCCCAGTCAAGGCCTTGGTCAACGCATCACCAGGACTTCGGCGTATCTTCGCAGAGAGGAACTTCTACCCCGAGCCAGACGAACCGGCCCACCTCGCCCTCTTCCGCTGCCAACATAACCTCCCCACCGATCACGCCCTCCTCTCCCGCTACTGGTGCTTCCTCGACTACTGCCCCTGGCACCATCTCTACTAATCCATGGCCAATGAGCGAATCTCCCAACTCGTCGAAGAGATATTGGAGGGAGTCGGAGGAGGAACAATTGATGAGCGCATTGGCTACTACGACGCTGGAGAGGGCCAGGCACTATCGGGCCCGGGGGCACCAGGACGATCCCCGACACCCACCCTCGCGATCCGAAACCCGGAGATCGAAGTTGCATACATACCGCGCACTCCCACGCCAACCCCACCATCCACCCAGGGTCAAGCGACGCAAGCCATCCCGCTAATCTATCAGTCCCCTCCATGATTCACCGCGCCCAATATCACCAGGGACCGCCAACATCGCCCTCCAACTCAACCCAGACACTGCCACTGCCGTCGACATCGCACGAGGACTGGTGGCCACAATACAGGAGCGATCCAGGGTTGAGGCCCGACTCCACGACATCCAGGAGGCCCGACTCGAGCGACTGGAGTACCTCGAAGCCCGCCTCCCCGAGTACTTGGCCTCCCTTCCCCGACCCGAACACCCGCCGGTTTCGTACGCAACGACGGACGAAGGCCCCTCTCTCCTCATCCTCGATGGAGGGCGGGTCGCAGTCGCCTGGTGGGTCCGGCAACTTTCTGACGGACGCGTTGAGGGCCTCCCCCGGAACAACGGACCAGACGATACGCCAACAGTCGGAGAAATATATGCAGAACCAGACGATGACGACGAAGACCCTACCGCCCCTTGCCCCCTGGCTCCTCCGTCTCCTCACCGGACCCCCTATCTCTACGCCCGCTTGTGCGACGCGTGCAAGACACCGGTAACTGGGGACTCATGGCAGAGGTCCTTCGATTCCGGCGTTGCCACCACCTCCAGCTCGACTTGGCTTTGCGCATCGACGCCTTGCGTACAGAAGCGCGCAGTACCGCCGAGGACCTTGCAGCTGCAAGAGGACGTCTTGAACTCGCAAGACTCGGCCGCGTGGCGCAACCCTCCTCTCCCTCGCCGGTCCCAATGTACCCCGAGTCTCCCGAGGCGTACGATGGTCAGCAAACATACCACCCCACTCCGACTCCCCATGATGACGTCTTTATGCCGGATGCCCTCGACGATGATCAATGGATGCAACTCTGGGGTACGTGGTAAGTTGAAGGGTCAACTTGTCTGGGAAGGGATGTGATGTCACCGGCTCTCTGGGTAAGGCTAGCTTGTACGCCTTACGGACAGGGGTAAGTTCCATTCAGGATCCGGGCTTCAGGGTTTGTTCTCGTTTCGGTGTCTTGTGTCGTGTGATTCCCTCGATCGTCGGTTTGTGAACCTAAATGCATAGGATTGATAGCAGTGCGGGCTGCTTCTGGATTTCTCGGTGTTTGAGCTACTGATACGGATTGTCCGGGGTTTGTAATTGTATCCATCGGCTTGTTATCGTTCCGTCGGGCATTCTTGGGACAGTCGGGTAGTACAGTTGAATTAGTTACTTACCCCATACTGGTTTCTCCGTCTACGGGTTCGCGTCTCCATTAGTCCACTCAGGGATGTATTTATACGGCATCAACTTGGATTGGGAAGCTCCAAGTTGAGTCTCCTGTCTATCAGAATACGAGGCTAGTGACCACACAAACCCTCTCCTCTCCACGCTTGAGCTCTCTACTTCACAAGGGGAACCTCTGGTATAACGTACAGAGGCTACGAACCCTTACTCAGACGCACCTAAGGGGCTCAGCCCTTAGCTCTTCTACTTCAAGCACTACCCAAAGTCTACCACACGGCGGTCGCTAGTAGCGGCGGTGACAGCCTCTCAATGGGGAAAGCCCATGTTGTCCAACATGGTCCCATCCATCTGATTTGGTCAGGAATGTGGAGGAGGGCATGTATTGTGAGCGGGCATGCTGGAAGTCGTTCAGGCTTGTGCTGGTAGTAGAGGCTGGATGCATGGATGAAGTTAGCGTTTGTTTCTTAGGAAACAAAAGGAGCGAACGCACCGCTCATAATCTACCACCCATTTACGGATTCCCAACTCGATATCGTCGATATCCTCCTCACTGATCTCGAATTGCAGACAGAGGTTGAGAATTCTAACAAGGTCGCAGAAATGTTTGTAGTAGCAAACTTCGGGAAAGCGACCTCGAAGGACCGTGGGGGCGATAAACAGGGACCACACGGACCACGTCGAAGACGTGAAAGACGAAGAATCTGTTGCTGGGTTGGGAATGGATGTCCCAAACAATGAAGGTATCGTTCTTGTAGCTGCCGCAGATGTAGTACCGACAGCCTGCCAAATACGTGGACTCAGGATGTATGGCTGACCCTCATCCATTCCCTTGTAACGACCGGACCAGAAGAGGACGAGGTTCGGGATAATATTTTCCCAGATCAAATGCATGAAATCGTACGGAAACGACTGGGGAAACCTCAGGGACCCGAGAGCACTGAGAAGAGGGACCCCTTGATGCCATATGCCTTTGCAAGCTCCTCTCGCCGTACTTCTGTGGGCGCGGACTCCACTGCTTTGGCCTGTGCCATAAACTCATCGTGCGAGCGCAGCGGTAAGTTCTCGGGACGATACTCAACAACATCAGTTGGCACGGGATGATTGCGGCGGGACAGCAGCACGTAGAGCGTCTTGTTTCGCGAGTCCGGGATGCGAATAGAGAGGATGCTGCACATTCGACAGGGACACAGGCCATTGTGTCCTTTCATGTGCATGAGCATGGAGACAGCAGGAATGTCGCCAAAGCTAGTGATGACGTAGGCGTGGAGGGCGAAAAGGCTTCTCGAGAGGGCATCATATGTAGACACGCCTCCCGCAAGCTCGATCAGTTCATGCACGAGTGGGTAGATAAAGGAGTCTGTGTCCCATGGCTTTTTTGGACCAGGTATGATCCCAACACAAAGAATGTTGTCCTTTCGGAAGCGTTGCTCTGGAGGGAGATTGTAGTTAAAAATGAGGAGGATCCACGCGGTATGCTTCCAGTTTTTAAAGGGAGCGAAGCCGTCGGTGGCGAAGCCGAGTGCGATATCACGATGATCTGAGAAGAAATTGTGAGGGTACGTCCAGTCTCCAACAACAGCACGTTCTCCAAGAAGCGAGCGATAATGGAGCCCATCGAAAATATCCGTTATCGTTCCAGGCTTGCAGGTCTTTGCGTGCTCATCGGCACAGTACTGGAGATGAGTGGCATAGGTGCGATTCGACATTAACGCACAGAGACGAGGGATAAGGGGCATATATGAGAACGTTTGCCTTGCTTGATTAGACTTCAGACGCGATGTCCCGCACTTCGGGCAATTGTCAAGGTCGGCATACGGACCAGTATAGCATATACACGAATTGATGCAGCATGCGAATTTCACAGGCTCAAAGCGGGAGAGCGCTCGAACACGGGATCACGTCTTGGAGAGACTCTCCACGCCCGCGATGGAAAAGTTATTCGACATTGCATGAAAAACTGTGTTGGTTAGATTGTATCTGACCTTCATCCAGAACGGACGCAGGATATTCAGATCATGGTCCGAGATAGAAAACTCGCCTGAGCATAAAAAAGCCAGTGAGTCACGAGGTATGCAATAAAGAATGCCCAAACTCACCAAGTTCCTCGGCCTCCACAATGAATTCTTCTGCCAAGATATCCCAATCCGAAACAATGCCCTCACGCGGATCCGCATCACCTTCCACGGCAACGTCCCCTCCGCCATCAGTTTCGTTACTGTCACTTTCGTAATCAACGTTGTCGGCAACCTCAAATACATCCTCTTCGAGAGCACCTTCGGAATCCTCGTCATCACTTTGAGCAGTGGTTCGATGTGTCCGAGAATGAAGATTCAGAAGAAAATCGTCGATCCAGAGATCAGACGCTTCAGAAGGTGCATCCCCTGGCCGTTGAAGTAAATTCGATGCTGGTGGTGGATTGAGCAATGGCAGGGAAGGGTTGAACTCATCGAATGAGGGTGCATGTAATTGGGGAGTAGAAAATCGGGAATGATCACTAGCGTCTACACTGGAGTGGGAGGTGGAGGATGCGATGCGACGCCGCTTGAGAGGGCGAGGGTTTCCAGGCTGTACGGAGGAGGGAGGACGGAGTTTTTTGTGATGCCACACCGTCGATCGGGAAACCTTACGATTGCATCCACAAGTGCATTTACGGCGGGAGTTCTTTCCTGACCGTGGCTTTCCTGACCGTGGCTTTCCTGACCGTGGCACAGGCATGACGATCTGAGGAGGTAATTCAGTGAGAGAACGACTCAAAGTGTGCTGAGACGAACTCAGACTGCATGGGTGTCCAGTTCGTGCAGAATGCACAAAACTCACATATAAAAGAACCACGACAAGGCTGCGGAGGGCTTTAAATTGACGAAGACGACCGTCAGGGGAGGTGTAGTGAGAGTGAGAGGGCGGCGGTGAGAGTGAGGGGCACAATCCTACCGCGGCTGCCATCTCGAGTCAGACGGTTCATCACCCATGATCCGAAGACACCAGGAACCTGCGATGACGTCAAAATGAATGGGAGTAGTTCCGGTGCTGGCAACAATCATATGATATCGCAGAAAAGCGGGGGTCATGGGGTTGGGTGTCAATCGACGTGTTACAGAACTGAATGTAGTG
Source organism: Russula griseocarnosa (assembly GCA_022884055.1). Lineage (NCBI taxonomy): Eukaryota > Fungi > Basidiomycota > Agaricomycetes > Russulales > Russulaceae > Russula > Russula griseocarnosa. Next base: position 146,388 of record JAGKRU010000063.1, on the reverse strand, counting down.
GGGTCGATTCATCAGCCGTGGGAAATCATCACATGACTTAGCGTGTTTTTCTGACGTCGCCAAAGCAAAGTTCCACGTTGTCCCTAACCACAACACTGTCTACCAATTGATTTGGCTGCGAGAACTTGATCGATGACTTGGTAATGGTGCTCGGAACTTGAGCTGATTTCTCACAGGTTGACGGCAATGGTGCTCAGAACTCGAGCTGGTTTCTCACAGGTCGACGGCAATGGTGCTCAGAACCTGAGCTGGTTTCTCACAGGTCGATGGCTATAAAGCTGGGTGTTGGTGCGTCATCACTTCACCCATCACTCCTTTTCTCTGATTTATTATGCCCTCTAAACGTATTGCAGCAGCCAAGAAGAAGCGTGTGAAGGCTTCCGGACTGAAGAAGGCGGAGGTGGCAGGGACTTCGAAGACCACGGAGTCATATGCTCAGAAGGCTACTTCTAGGAAGCGTGCTTATGCCACTGAGGACGAGGAGGATGATGCTTCTGTGACAACTGCCCCTGCATCGTTGGCCTCTTCACACTCGACATCTGCCCCAAACTCGGTGAGCTAATGCCATACTGTGCTTACATTAGCCATTTCTGAGATCCATTAGGATTCGAGCTCTGCGGGGACAAATATTCTCGACCGCCTCCCACGTGAAGACGTTCAAGCTGCTGAGATTACTATCTTACGCAGTAAGTACTTAACTTTTTTGTGCGCGTCTTATTAACCTTTTCTTTTTTAGCTCGGATTAATATGCTAACGAAGGAGCTCGACGAAGCTCGGAAGGCAGCCAGTGGGCCTAATGGGAGACGCGCTCGGGTGGAACGCCCAAAGAATCCCAAGAATCTTAGGGTGTTAATGTCTCTTAGTGAGGCCCGCTATAGAGAATTCCGTGTAAGTCCAATTCTTATTAAGTGTGTTAAAACTAATTATCATATTTATTATAGAATGATGTAAAAAGATATGCGATCGCTGCGGGTCTCAGCGCTGAGACTCTCTGGTATCATCAAGATGCTGATAAGATTGCACGCGTCTGTCATATGGTAAGAGTCTCTTTGTCATCTTACCGTAGGCTTGTGAGACTGACACATCTCATAGGCCAGAAAGTCGCACCCATTCCTCCAGGACTACGTAAGTGACTGGCCAGTCACAGAATACCTTAAACGTCACTTTGCCAATAAGCGAGGTCATACGAGCCAATGCAAGCGTGCCGATAATGCATCAGATGCGGATGCACCAGCCAAGAAAAAGAGAAAGAGGAAAGTTGTGGAGGTCGCAGATGAACTCTGGATTTTGGCACCAACGACGAGCAGGAGAAACAATAGTATGTTTCAAACAAAAATAATAATTTTTTGTTACTAAAATTACATTGAAAATTGAATGAAAAAAAGAGAGGTTATTAGTCACTTTCAGTTTATTAAAATAATGATTTTTTTTACTACTAAAACTAAGTTGAAAAAAAGCGAGGAATTTAAGGGTGCAAGTGTTTCACTTTTACATTACTTTCATTAAATAAACTGATGAAAATTCTCGGGAAATTAAGGTTATTTTTATACTGAATCTTAGTTGTTATTTTGGTCATTTTTCACGCACTATGGCCTACTGAAAGTCATGACCTCTAAACTTTACAGTGAGGACTACAGTACAGTACAGTAGTACAGTAAGTGAAAAAAAAAAGATTATGAGCGTTATTGATAACACGTGATGCATGATGGCGCATCACGAAAAATTTTCTACTCTTGCATTTGTTCATATAAAGACTACAATTGGCCTCGCTGGCCCCGAGAACGGCCACCTCTGTTTGGTGGCTCTCCCCCTCCACTGTGGTAGACGAAGTTATTACTGACCAGCGTCGACTAGATGTCCCTGTTTGTATGGGTTTTGCTTCCACTGCATGCAAATCAGAGTTTTCAGTCCGAAGAAACTCGAAGAAAACTCTAAGAGGTGTTTAACATTTTATTAGAGTTTTTATGTCAGAAATACTTTTAAAAGATACTTGAAGTTTTTCTGAAAGAAAAAAAAAACTCTGACAAAAATGTTTGAGTTTCCCAGATCAAAAAAAAATTCTTTTCCACACTTAGACGGACTTAACGACAGTGGCAGGTACTCGCCCTAAGAGATTAGAGGTGACTATTGCCAAGTAGGCCAAATAAGTACTTGTTGGCGTTGTTGCCATCATCGAGCTTGTCTAAATGTAAAAATATAATTTTTTTTGGCCCGGAAAACTCAAACAATTTTGTCAGAGTTTTTTTTTTTTCAGAGAAACTTCAAGTATTTTTTTAAAGTATTTCTAACATAAAAACTCTAATAAAATGTTTAACACCTCTTAGAGTTTTCTTCGAGTTTCTTCAGACTGAAAACTCTGATTTGCATGCAGTGTTCGGCATATACTCATACACTCACACCATGGGCTCCAGTTATGGCTCCGACACCACCTTCAGTTGGGCGTTGCCTGGTGGATTTCCCGGTGTTACTATTTGACGCCATCTTATTGGCTGCGAGTGTTGCACCTGCTGCCCTGGCGCACTCGTAGCGCTCTGGAGTGTGTTGCCCGCGGGGCTAGTCCCCTGTACGGATTGTATTGCCACGGTAGGTTGCCCCAGACCGTATATTCCACCTGTTTCTGAATTGTTGGAATGATGGCCTGGTGTTAAAATTTGACGCCATCTTGTTGGCTGCGAGTTTTGCTCCTGCGGCCCCGGCGCACTCGTGGCACTCTGGAGCGTGTTGCCCACGGGGCTAGTCCCCTGTGCAGATTGTATTGCCGCAGCAGGCTGCCCAGGCCGTACTCCCCACCTGTAGCTGAACTGTTGGAATGATGGCCTGGTGTTAAAATTTCACGCCATCTCGTTGGCTGTGGGTAACTCTGGAGCGTGTTGCCCGCGGGTTACTCCCCTGTGCGGGTTGTGTTGCCGCTGCAGGCTGATACGGGCCGTGTTGCCCACCTGTTGATGGATCATGTCAGGGTACTGGGAGAGGTAGCCTTGCGCCTCCCCTTGCTGATGCTGGCCAGCTGGTTGTACCGAGGTATGCGGACTTGGCTGACTTTGGGGCGTTGTGGACCCTGTGTTGTGGCTTCAGGAATCGTTGCTCAGCACTCTCAGCACTCTGCATGTGACGGGAGCTACTCACCTTTGATTGCCTTGCTGCGATGAGCTAGCGTTCGTGCCCATTCTCTGAGAGCTGCTTTCGTTCTTATTCGGAATATTCTGTTTGGAGCGTCAAGTGTAGGAAGTAGGAGTGAACTGGTGAAGGGGAGTCTACAGTATCCCCTCTCCCCCGCGAAATTTATATTCGTTCCCCTGCATTGCTTTTTCTATGCCACAAGCCCCTTCCCATCATACAGCAGTGTTAATTGGGAGCCAAAGGCGAAATCTGACAGGGTCCAAGTGCGATCTGTCTTTGGGACAAGGGTGATCTGATCAAGGATACTAATATTGGCCACAAAATCGACGTTTCCACGCGGCAGCGCAGCAGGCTCACGCTCAGGAACATCCCTTTTGGCTCCTAATCGCTGGTGGAAAGAGGGGTGTAGCCTCACAGCTCGGGCCATTTCATTTTTCGCCATACCGCTCTCTTCGTACAAGGACAGAGAAAGCCGCAGTTTTGAATAGTGTGGTGAGCAGGGGAAAAAGTCTACACAACCGTGCACTCTCTGATCTGCAGATGACGGCGGCCCTCTCGTTGTGGACGATACCGTCGTTCTTCGGACCCCCCAAATACAGGGCCCTAACGCATCTAGAGAAATAGAGCGGTGGGCAAGTATGTGCGAGGGCCGTTTCGTTTCATCGAATTATCTAGTCATTTTTTTCTTTCACGAAAAACTCCATGTTTGGGTAAAGAGACTTACCGAAAAAGGTAATTTACAGTGATGAATGACACTACAGCCTAATTGTGAACCCCAACTTGGACGGCGGTTCGCAACTGAGCGCTTCAACCACAAAAATGCCCGCACTTAGTTGGTAACGATCTCCTGGCCAACCGCTTTAGCCGAAAGCCAATTTTACATGGGCCCTCACATATACTGTATCCTCCTAGCTGTGCCACCCGGGGGATGACGTTGTGGTAATTATGGAGCGGATCTTGGGCCTACGGAATAAACACCTACTGTAGTGCCACGTAGCCGCCGAGGTAAAGACATATATACGCAGTTATATTAGTAAACGACTCGGTGTGCTAAACAGGTCCGACAGAGAGCTATAACAAGTGGCATCGTACTTACAGTAAGTATAAGCGCACTGCACTCGTGCAGTGCAATGCCACTTGCATCATATTGGTTTACGGATGAACCGGGGGAATACACTGTACTATAGCAATTAACAACCATTTCCCTCTAATAATTGACACGTTCCGCCAGGGCAGTTTATTGTTTACCGTACCTCCCCGATACAGTTATCGATTGGCGGAGTTCGAACCAGTCTCATCACAGTCTTCCCCAAATCACTGCGTACTACCTCTGACGGTACGGTACAGGTCATCCGAAACGAAGCGAAGGAAAGTAACAATGTTATTCTTTGTTTGTACATGTTAAGGTACATGTGTACAGTATGTACGTGTATGCATTGCGTGTATGTACAGTATGCACTAGAGCAGCATTCCAGAAACACTGGTCGCTCTAGCAAGTGTCACCTTGCTGGTCCATTCTAGATATTCCACGCAAAAAAATTGTAGAATATCTCGAACGGATCGCGAACCCGGGGGAGCCGCCCCTCAAATTTAGTACCATCGAAAGCGAAAAGAATGAGTTCGAGGCACAGGATGGCAACATGGACGTGCTTCGAAGGAGTCTTCAAGGAATGGAAGATACATTCCGGAAACAGGGGAGTTTGTCATTGTTCAGAACGCCGATGACTGACACTGTCCCGAGTGGCACAGGGAATCGCACTGTCGCATTTGCCAAATACTATAGTAGCAGAAGTACTCACGATTCAAGAGAGTACTTCTGTTTCTATAGTATTATGCACATGCGTGAGAGTTCCCGCGTATTGGGGCGCTGCACCCGATATGTGATCATTTGGAGTGCATCCGCAGCGCGTGGTCGACCTCGCTGCAGTAAGGTTCAGGCCGTTCAGGTTCTACACCCCGAGCAGGAAAAATAGACACGCAACAGGTTGCCCGTCCTCCCCCACCTAGTTCCTAACAAAGCAGAGGTCTATCTCATCCAGAAATTCCGGAGTCCACAAGATGGCGACGAAGATGAAGAAAGGGTTCTCTGAGTCGAAGGTATTATAATTTGCATTGACTCGGGGTGGGATCGCTTGGGAGAGGTTGGCCACGCATACGCCGACCGCGGTCCACATATGCGCGGGCAGTTTGTGCATTGAGCAATTGATCGATCGTTGTGTATGGCACCTGTATGGGACCGTACCATGTGTGCAGCCCAAATATTCTCTACATATACACCCGTCACGTATACACGGGCATCCTCCTCTTCTTCTCTGCAATTTCGCGTACACGAATCGGCGCTGTCTACTCCGATCAAGCCTCAGCAGTCTGCAGTGAATGGTGGGGAAGTTGGTGATGAGGGAAAGAAGAGTGTGGAAGATCTTGAGCTGTATGTCGACACCTTGCGAAATGCCAGTCGTTCATTGCTTAGATGAGACGAGACCGTAGAGAGGGGGACGGCGCGCAAGGCGATGAGTCGTTGGAGTGAACCGAGGGTAACGGTGATAACTTTAGCATTTTTCGTTGCGCAGCCCACGAAGACGGGGAAAAGGAGGTCTTTTGTATGCCAATAATCTGTCGTAATAAATGACAAGCAGATAAAAAATCAGACTCGGAATCACTCGCAGGCATATCGGAAAGTGATCACCTTGCATCGCAATGAATGTACAACCGGTGCGACCACGATGTTTATCTGAGCCAAACGATAATCAAAATGCAATACGCAAGCACTGCAGGAATGATCAGCAGAGCAACCCACACGGCAACATTTTGATGACCAAGGGCACGCATTTCAGATCGCATCCGCGCGCGCGTCAGCCTTGAAAGGCCCCGGGGGTGCGAGTGCAGCGACTGGACGTTGAGAAAGGGGTAAGATTTGCGGGGAAGAGATGAAGGTGGATTGTGGGGAATGTCCCACTAATTGGAAGAGGGGAATGTTCAAATCCAGGCGCGGCAGGTGGGATAAAGACGACAGTGGATTGTTGCGATCATTACATGATGGGATGGGGATGGGACGGAGAGGCGAGCAGCGACGAAGGCAGTTTTAAAATCCGGACGGAGCTCGATACTATAGGTTAAAACGCAGATCAGCCTACACAGAGCCGTCGAGATGTCTTTGGCGGAGTGGAGAGCAGGTAGCGATGTCGGGGAAAGGGTATTTTATCGATACCTGGCCAATCGATGGGGAATATATACCACGCGTGGCAGCAGATTCCCACGATCATGCAAAAGGCAAACGCAGCTGATATTACTTCTCGCAAATAATTGTATGCTGCTACAAAGGAGACGTAAATTTACTGTAACTTAGAAGAGAAAGAATAGTACAGTGAGATTATTCAAGTTCATAGCCTGCAGAACGAGAACAAGAGGAATCGCCAATCCATAAATAGGCCAGTTAGTTCATGAGTTGTAACCAATTACACCCTCTCAGACCCATCAACCCATATCCATCTTTCTCTTCAAACCCGATCTCTTACTCGCCGGCGAACATCCGAATGATTATATATGCCGTTGACCCTATAAAGCGAACAACTAGAAGGGGGAAAACAGAGAGATAAGCGTCAATGATGAAAAGGCAGCTTCGGAGAGAGGGAAGGTAGGACGCACGAGCGAGGAAGACAACAGAGTACAGGATGAAAATGAGGTATCCATTGACAGTGCTGGCTGCACCGCTCGTCTTGGCACTCCCATTCGTGGTGCTGCATACTGCGTAAGCGCGCTCAAAAGAGGGACAACGAGATTATGTGCTTACAGAATAATGGCGACCAACAACGACTGAAAAGCGACATGGATCAGCATAAGCACCTTACAGAACATCGTGAAAATAAGTCAACTACCCACATTCGATAGCACCCAAGACAACAACACACTACGCGAAAATAAAATATTTGGTCACATCAAGAAAGGATAAAGTCGCAAAACGCACTTTGTCCGGAAATTACGATAAAAATCCTCTTGTGCGGTTGCCTGATCCACCGCTTTCTCCTCTTTGGGTGGTTTGGTCGACAGCACATGGATCGCATCCTCGTACATCGAGTTGATGTCCGTCTCAGCAGTCGGTACGGCCACCTCGACGGCGTTCTCGCCTTTGTTTACTTTGACAACGCCCAAGTCCGTGCTGACCTTGTTATCACCCTTCGTACCCCAAGACACATCGCTGCGTAAAAGTGGATGAGATCGGGTTTATTCTCAATGGCTCACAAACTCACTGTACGTTCGCAAACTGTCCGTTTCGAGATCAGTGGTTGCGAATTCAGTTAAGGTATGTATGGAACTCACAGCGTATACGTTCAGAATGTTGATATACGAGGGTGCAATGAGTGTGTACTGCACGAACGATGTGACCATGTGCCATGGCTCCAACTAATGAGAGGTAGGTATCAACATCTAAGTATAATCTCACACTCAAGCCACGCACATGGATGAGAGACGCGACGACGTATAACCCGAGAGTTGCCGCGAACGACAGGACGATATCACGGAATATCGTATTCGAAAAAAGGTCACTGAATTTTGCGCCGCGATGTTCCGCTGCGGTCACCTCTTGCACGCCCTTGGCCGTCAGATAAAACGCGGCAAACTGCGTTCGTCTCACTGTTAGCCGATTCACTTGTGTTAAATTCGATCACGGTAACCCACCGTCATATAGAGCGTAAATACGGCATATCCAATAAACGCAAGTGTGTATCCTCTGCTGGAACCTTGCGGTCGATTTCCGAGGGCAAGAATGAAGCAAGTGAGTAGGAGGCCGACGTAAGAGTACCTGAGGACCGTGTTTAACAATTCGATCGCCTTCCCACCGATGATCTTTGGGTCCTCGAGGGCATTAGTCAAGACAAAGAACGAGATGAAAAAGTTCCCCTGCATCAGATACAAAACAAAAGAAGTGAGGTTCGAAGGCAAAATCTATAAACTCTCACAGGAAAAACGCACGAGGGCAAACCAAGAGAAGATAAGGTTGAAAGTTTGATAGAGGAGTTCGACGTGTATCCAGAATTTGCGCGCAAAGGAGTGCGAAGAGCGATATATATAATGGAACTTGACCGTACCGTGTATCGCAGCAAAGAACGAGCCATTCAGCCATCTACGACGTTGCGAGACTAGCTCAGGAACCTGAACGAGAGGGGGGCAGTCAAGTTGAGATGCCTTTCCAAGACCGATCGACACACACCTGATCCGGCGTGTCGGTTACGGCGTACGCAGACTTGACGTAGTGAAGAACCCATGATCCACCTCGCTTCGAAACGAGTTCCCAGCACAGGATCTACAAAACGGAGATATATGAGAAACGAAGGCCAGTATCACATTCACGTCACATTTCCCACGCACACGATCCTCAGCCAAGTACATATTCGCCGTAAAAATGTCCGCGCCTGCACCATGCTATGAAGGTTTAGCGAGAGGTCACGCAGGAGAAAGGAAGAACGCACTAATTTTTCACCCAGGAAATATTTCTGCAGCGGGCCCTCACCACTGGTGTTATTCTGAAGCGCAATATACCTGTATGCGCTGAAAGCTCCGGGGAGCACGGTGATGTACCCAAACACTGATTCCCTACAGTGCAGGGTAAGGGGTGGACGGCATGAAATCTGAAAAGACAGTGACATACAAAGGTTTGTCGAGGATGTTGGACATCTTGTACTCAAAGTTCTGGGCAGCCACTGCGGAGACAAGCACAGAGTCAAAAAAAAAAGTGGGAGATTTATACGAAAAAACGGAAGGCGAACCGAGAGGATTGATGAGTTTCTCTCCGTATCTGCCTTTGAGGGCGACGATTTCACCGCAGGCGCCACCGACATTAGAGTTGATATCAAACGCCTTCCAGAGATGATAAATCGAGCCTGGACCAGGCATTGTACCGACATCGAGCAGGATGCAAACGTTGGGTTGGAGAACGGGACCAAAGGCGTTGAAGAACCAACGATGGGAGTTGATCTTCTTCTGATTTTTCTCCTTGAGACAAAAGATGACCTGCACGGGCACAATACCTTTCTCCGCGCCTTCGAGCTTGTTGGACGACGAAACGGAGACTGCATAGAATGTAAGACAATTCAGTAGGAGAGTACGTCCGACGTCAGACGCACTCTGAGTAGTATACTCGTATACATGCGCAACGACGGGCTTCCCGTTGACGACGTTTCGAGCGATGCCCTCTTGATATGCGCCTATGGCCGCAATAACGCTGAGGGTTCGCGAGTTAATCTTCTGACGACCATCGCTAACGATGCAGACGACGACTTTCTTCCAACCGTCCTTGCCCCAGGTCTTGCTGCGATCTCGCTTACATAAAAAGGCGATGTTCTTCATGACGGCGTGCATAGTCGTCGTAAACAGAGTGTCATCCTCGTTATACATGGTCATGACGATGAATAACTCTGTTCGGCGGGGTGGGTCATAGTGCACCTGACGAAGGGTGAACCCATCGTTCTTGAAGTCGTTCGGGTCGCTAGTCGCGGCGGAGTAACGCATATGCGTGAATTCACGCTCATCTTTGTGTACACAGAGGTTAAGCAATTTTGTCGGGACTGGTGCATCAAGCACGAAGTTGCCGTGGAAGAGCCTACGTAACAAAGAGGGAGAGAAGTGGATGAGCCGCCACGATATGTAGGCGAGATCGACAAGAGACGCACTCTATACGCTTCAGTGTCTTGTACCGGCGGGGAACGCGTTGCGGAATGCGGCCATAGCGGATGCCATTTTCATCTGGAGAGGGGGTATATCGTCCGGGCATGTTCGTAGAGAAGGATTCCTGTGAACGGCCAGACGGGGCTCGCAAAAGAGGTAGGTCGTTCATGTCATCGATTTCACGATCCAGGTCTTCATACGGCTGGAATGCGGTTGTAGAGGTTTGATTGCTCAACGTGGGTAGAGGTGGGACGGCAAGGTTGGTAGTGCTGAAGGATTGGTCGGGGGTGAAAGAATCATGTGGCTGCTGCTGATACTGCTGCGGTGGTGGCGGTGTAAGAGTGTAAGAAGACGTATTATATGGTTCGGGGTGACTTGGCGAGGGTGATTGGCGGTAGGGTGGGTTAAAAGGATCGTGGCCCACGGGTGGATAAGTTGGTTGGTAGTCTTGACCATGTTGCGGGTAACTCTGGTAATCTTGGGGAGTCGAGAAGGGATCTGGGGCATAGTTCGGCTGATCATAATGACTTGTTGATGGATAAGGCGAGTAACCATCATTGTAGTGCCCTTGCTGGCCTTCATCGGGCTAGTGAACCAAAATAAACGGACAGTTGGGCACTAAATCAAACAAATACTCACCTCTGGGTAGTGAGACATGATGAGAGACGTCGAGAAAGATTAAGAAAAGAGGCGGTGGTGACTGCGGATCAGTGAGGTGTTGTTGTGCGGAATGCCTGTGTCCTTCACAGTTGACCAAAAATGGACAGTGCACACTGCCGAGACGCGCTCACAGCACCGCCCATAATCACACTACAGTACAGCACCCGGGCCCATTACCCGTACACGTATTCCATCTAACTTAGGACTAGCCTCTCGGCGATATATCTACACTTGTGGCCCGCTACGATGCCCCACAAGTTCTGTACAACTATACAAGTGCTGTCTTTTTGGCAATTGAAGGTGCCTGGACACGCGCCCAATCAGCGCTGCCCTGTCACGAATCACAATGTACGATTTTTGTCTGAGTGCGAAAGCTAACTTAGGTTATACGTTACAGTACTGTACTGTGTACGCTCCTCCCGTCTAACAAGCCAACATGCCGAGCACGACTACCAATCGATAAACTGATCATGACCTCGCACTCCATATCCGAAATTTCGAGCGTCCTACTGTACCTCCCTCTACAATTTTTTGTACCTCGGAGAGGATTGCCCACCGGTGAAGGCGCTACCGTTTGCAGCGAGCGCAATCATCAACTCGAGTTGTCAAGAAAGCATCATGATATCAACCACCACTACCACACACCAACACCAAAGTGGCCTTCGGCACTCTTTCATACGCGGACAATACAGTATCGCATTCACCACTGGCCATAGTTACAAATTAACAGTAACTTATAATGTTCCATTCTGTTTCCACTCCTTGGGCACAGTAACTCGGATCGACCACGGAGTCCGTGTCAACCTCAAACGAGCCGAACGACCTACTGTACCGAACCGCAAAAACGAGCCAGTCGCAATCCAATCTTTCTCTTGTTGTTCCGTTCCGAGTGTGGGGTCCGGCAAACTGAAAATTTTAAAGTAACGTTACGGAGAGACTGCTGACGACGACGACGTCATCTGCATCTCCGTCTCCGTCTCAGATTTGATCGAGTTTTTTTTTTCCTAAAGAAAAAAAAAGAAAAGCTTGGCTCCAATATGCACATATGCCGTATGATGTACTGTACCGCGTGATCTTGAGATAAGTCTGCAGTACAGTTTTGCATATTACAAATGACATCGAAGATCATTATTATTGACCCCGTTGAGATAGTGAATGGCAAATATGGATACGAAGAACAAAACAGTTTGTGCGACGACGATATACAATTGGGGTTAGTTTGATGTGAGGTAGGTCAATTTCTACTCAATTTCTACACGTAATCTAGTAATCGAACAAAAGGCGCGAAAACGGAAACCCAAAAGAAAAAAAGATATGAAGTACTGAAAGCCCATACTGTACAGTATATGAAGACGACCAGTATACATCTCAGGAACAGCAAAGAGATAGTGAAAATATGCCTCAGAGTTCCTGGAAAGTTTTAGCGCTGCGACTTGCGGGCGGCACGATTGGCGCGTTGTAGATATTGATGATGCGGGGTGCGGCAAGCGGAGGACCGTGCGGCACGTTGGTCACGAAAAGGTCAATGGGTTGATCCGGGTCAACAGCCCGAAACGTGTCTTCACTAAGCGGGATCGACAACCACGTGCGTTTTAACACCGGCCGCGACGCCGGCTCCGGCCCCGGCTCCGTTCCCGTTCCCGTCTCCGCTTCCGCTTCATCACCCGAATCCGGATTGCTGCCCGATCCCGATTCATTCGAGTCGGAGTCAGGTGGTGCTGATGCCGATGCCGGTGCGGGGCCGGGCCCGGGCCCGATACGCCGCCATACATAGCAAGGGCCTTTTCGATATGAGATGAACATGCGCAAGGCGGGCACGGCTTCGAACATGGCAAACGCGTAGCGTTCCGTCTTGTCGAACGAGTACTCTTCCTCTTCTGTGCACGAGCCGATTGAGAAGCCCGAGGAGGAGGAGGACATGGACGAGTAGCCGTCGTCGTCTTGGTTTACGGGATAGTTGAGCGGTGCCCAGACGAAGACTTGCAGCTTTGAAAAGTGCTCCTTGATGATGCGCAATATGCGTTTGTTCTCCCCCGCGGACTATATATATAGCACAACAACGCCCCCCAAGCAAGGAGTCGATACGGTGCGTGCGGCAATCACAAAGAAGAAGTGGCAGTACTTACATAGTCTATGTTTTCGTAGATGGCGAGACAAGTCAGCTTGGGCGCCTTTTCCGCGAAACTGCGCAGGATCCGCGATGTCGACAAGTATTCCCCGGTGGTAGAAATCTGTCTCGTGAGCGTCAAGCACTTCAAATTCCGGCACATATCCCCCAGCGACCTCGCGGCGTTGAACTCCTGCTGAACGCTGATGAAGCGCATGTCGAAGCGAAGCGCGACAGGCTGGGGTTTCTTCTCCCTGCCCTCGAAGCACTCGAGTATGTAAGGCGTGATGCGCAGATACGAACACTGCATCATCAACATCTCCGCATCTCCCGATTCGAGACGCACCTGCCCACGCGGATAGCCATCGTGCTCGAACGCGACGAGCTGCGGCTGCGTAGCGAGCCATCGCGCGAGCGGCTCGCCCCACGTGAACATACAATCGAGACGTTCGAGCTTGAACGGACAATCGTAGAGTATGCGCACGTCGTCTCTATTCACAGGCCATTCGCGTTCAGGCTCGCCCGTCGCGGCCTCGGGGATATAGATAGACGAAGAGATGCAAAGATCCTTGAGGTTGACCAAAAGTTTCATCATCCCAGCTACCAATTCCGTATCGCCAGGCTCGGGTCCCCTGTGCACCGCACCGGTAAACGCCAAGCGTTGCACGCGACGTGCGAGATCGGGCCGCGCGAACATCGTGCGGCAGAAGTAGAGCAGCCGCTTTTCGGGGACGGAGACGTATTTGTAGAAGTGGCATTCTGCGTCCGCTCGGAAGGTACGGGATACGAGACAGAGGTTGTAGTCGAAATCGGAGGGGTGTATGAAACGTAATATGGGCAGGAGAAGTTCTGTGGGTAGACATGGCGGCGGCGGCTTGAGCATGCTGGTGGGTGAGAGCGCACGCGTTGGACTTGATATCGTCGTGGGGTTGATCGCAACGCTAGGGGAGTAGTGATGGGAGAGGTGACGGGATGGGCAGGCTGATGCCAGTGATTGAGAGACGTACGGTGAGGATGCAATGACAACCCCGAGACAATCGACTAAATACGGCCAACTTGATGGATTTTCGAGAGGGCAGACAGGTGAGCCAAGCGATGCCGAAAGACATCACAATATAAATCATGATTGATTTTGCATGATTCTCGGCTCGCCTACTTGACACAGGGAAGTTCTTACCCACCCAGGGGGACGTCGCTCCAAAACGGGAAATCATTTCAAATCAACAGTACAAGCGTAACAACAATTGAAAGATGGAGTGTTTCATGTTGCCTATCGCAGTAGGCGACACTTTTATATGAGCAGTACTCGAACAAATTTGTATCAATCTATTGTTGTGTACTCGTAATAACATCATCGTCAACTTTTACCACGACGAATCGGCGTATCAGCGTGTTGAATAAACTTCCAAAGATAAGGGCAATGAGCGTACTGCTCATGATAATTACGTTGTATGGCATGCTAAAATCAGGCGTTGCGAGGTCAACAAGCAAAGCGGAAGTATATATACGACGGAACGGCGCATCAATCGGGACGAATACGGCAGGAGGTAGATCCCATCCGCGTTGCGCGTCTGGTCGGTGCTCCTGGTAGCGTAAAAAAGCTTTGCGTACACGGAGTGAGAGATGGACCGTCTCGTGAGGTGGCAACTCAATGGTTGCTTGCAGGAGAGCCGGCTTGTCGTGCGGTTGCGATGGTGCATACGCCATATTCGTGAAAAGGTGGTCTGCGATAATGATCAGCCCCACGCGAAGAGAGCTCGGGACGGGCTCCACATACCGCATTTCGTCCCATCGCCGCAAGACACGCCTAGCGTGTGCAGGAAGAACTCTACGTGCCATGGCATGGTTTCTAGATAATGGGTGCGGACCGTTACTGGCTGGTTATTCCGAATAACAACGGAGAGTTCTCCATGAGTTTGGCTGGAACCTTTTAACGTCCGTCGGACGGACAGGTCGGAAAGCGGTGACATATCTAAAGCTGGATTGCGATTGGTATAGCGACGTGGGAAGGGAGGGGACACATACGATAAGAGAAACGCTGCTCCTCTGGCCAGGTCATAGAGATATCGAGCTCAGAGGTACCTCAAGTCGAATATGAGCAATTCTCTCCCAATCGATCGAAGACAAGACATCAATACCATTTGTAAGATCGTAAAGCGCGGCGCCATCGTCTGTGGATACCCACGGTTCAGGGGACAGCTTGTATAACCCACCCTCGGATGCGGAAGGCAGTAGGACTCGAACCACACTAGATGTAGCAATATTACAAGAGCGCGGAATCGAGCGATCAAAGAGCGAGCGTAAGGACCAGTCTGAACCCGCGTCAGCTGTACAGACGCCGAAAAAAAGACCAGATCCATACTCACCGCGGCGTCGCTCAGCAGAAATCCGCACCGGATCAAGAACAGCCTGCATCGTCAACATGAGTTCAACGCCAGCAGCGGCACGCCATCGCACGTGCACGCCCAGCCCATGCCAATTAGCATCGAAGATCTTGTGTGGCTCGAGCAGAGCTGCGATGCCGGCGCGGGCTGGACAGGGGAGGAGCTTGAGGAACGGGGTGAGGTTTTCTGTGCAGACGCGCTCCGCGGGGAGCGTCGCGTGGCGCAGACTGTGCTTGTATGGAGCGGGCAACCGCGGGAGATCACCTGTCGGAGGGAAGGCGCGTATTGGGGAGGTGGTGTGTAGTGTGTGCATTTGGCCGAGCGAAGCGCAGAACAAGCCCGAGAGCGAGTTTTGAAGGGCTTTCCATCGCTCGTCGATGCTTCACGGTTACAGGTCAGTCAAGTCGCGGGGTGAGGGGGAGAGGGGCGATCAATGAGAACGAGATGGGACCTACTTTGCCTCTCTTTGCGCCCCATCGCCCATCCATGCCCATAGTTCCGCTCCCGAGCCAACTCCCGGTTCACCAGGGTGTCCCCACCGATCGTAATCCCATTTCCCAGAGTTTAACGTCAGATGAAACTCCGGAATTGCGTGCTCACGCAATATTTGACCAAGTGCCAAAGGAAAAATGCTATAATGCTGTGCTGGGAAAAGGCACCCACAAGGCACAGACACCAAAACGCCGTACGTACCGCCACGGTCAGCCAAGGCCAGGCCAGGAGAAGTTCCGTCAAAAGTGAGACATGCGTACAAGTATCATCGGTTCCCAGACTGCTCGGTGCTCTTGGAACGGCTCCGCGGAGGAGGGTTGAAAATGAAAAGTGGGCAGCGACCTTCCCGTCAGGAAGCGGGTGCAGCGTGAGCTCTTCCCGAAACTCTTCTTCTTCTCCCGGAGCGGCGGCCTTGACCGCCATCACGGCCCCGATAAGGAGTGACAAGATGATAGAGCGCATCATTCTGTGGTTGCAGAGAAGAAGAAAAGGAAATATGGCGATACCAGCATTCCCAGGGCTGGACGTCCGAGAGAAAGCAGTCCGGTCATGTGTTGAGCGGGGGAGCAGCGACACCCGTCCATTTCCCACACAGACCGACTCATTACACCAACGGGAACTCGATTCCGAGTTCCACCATTTCCTTCGACCCGTCACCTGTTCATCCAGATCAGGGTAGTTCGGATCTGATCTCTTTTCCATCGAAGCTTTACAACGACAAAAACCGTCTATCTCCTCGCGACTACCATCTCGTGACCTGGCAATCCATGACAACTAGCCCTATTGCATCTAACTGTCCTGAGAGTTTTTGATCTGATGCCAGGCGAAGCTTACATCTTGTCCCTCGCGCCCTTCTTCGCCGTCGTCCGGGTTTTAGCTACTATTCAAAACGACTATCGGATCTTGTGCGATATCGTTGCCTTCAAGAGGAGGCAGGTGCAATCCGGGGGTGGGTTGCTACGCCTCCTCCGAGTCCCTCAATCTCCCACATTGAAACGTGACTCCACTCCGCGGCAAACGTAGGGGATTGTTTAGAACATGTGTACTACGTAGTTCGCAACACGGTCCGACAAAGCCTTCTGGGAGCACCGCGGAGCTATTATGAGACCCGTATAGTGTAAAGTATTGTACTCCCCACTCACGGCGTCTCACTTATTTCCCCGAGAGCGACCGTGACCGACGGAGCTTACTGTACCAGTCAGTGAAAGTGGGTCAATTTCCGCTCCTCGGCAATCTCCCTATGACAGAACTCTAGTCCAGCCTGATTGCTGGAAAGCAATTTCCTAACAAAAGACACGCTAGGTCCATTCATCCTAACGTCCTGTGCGTTGTCAAGCTCTCGTTAGAGAACCATTGAATTGTACGACCCTCACAGTCGTACAGCAAAAAAATCACTTACGGCACACTGGGATTCTCTTTCAACAGCTGTACGCCACCCTGGAGCCGCCTCGAATCTCGTCATGGGTCACAAGGGTTATGTCGGTCCCACATAATGTCTTCCATTCTGGTGATAGTGAGTGAGTGCCGTACAGGATTTGGCGTGCTCCAGCTACTTTGTTTCAACCAAAGTAAAGTTCCAATCCAAAGTAAAATTCCGAAATTCACAGCCGAGTATTCCATTCCTTGCGTGAAAGCACGCTATTTGAACCATAAGTCGACATCGCACGTCTTTGCACAGGACAGAAGGATGCTTCTATCCCGACACAATTCAATTGGAAAAGCAGGGTACCCCAGTCCGCAGGAGACCTTTTAATAACCAATAAACCAAATACCTGTATTGACTTGTCGCCGTGTCCGTGAGAAGGCGCGGAAAATACCGAGTCTGACTGTCATGTGGTCATGTGCTCCTTGGGAATCTCCGTCATGGGTCCCATTACGAAACCCGAATTACATTGTAATTGTGCGTTCTTGCGTGCTCAGTTTCGCAACGCTACCCACATGGGTCGAACCACGATGAAATCTCCCCCGGCCTGAAATGCGCTACACCGGTTTGAGAAATATTTCCACGGGGAAGCGGCGAAGCGCATTCTGAGGCCCACGTGCCTCCTCCATTGCGGGGTAAGACGAGAAGAAAAAGAACCGCTGTTGTTACACCAACAACAGATGCAAGACCCAAAGCGACAACCGTTGGCATAGGTAGTGGCTTGGCGCGGTGGCCGCGGGGTTATTACAACACACTACCATTCCTCCGTGCTGTCTTGAATGGATCGCGGTCGGGCTGGAGACGTCGAGAGTGGGGTCTGGGATTCCGTAGGAATTGGTGGCGTACTTGCCAAGACGCGAGTGGGAACACAAATGTACCATGAATACTTTTGGTCGGGACATGTCCGTATTGCCGGGTCGAAGATACCAAAGATGGTGCGGCATTCAGGGGACGGGAGCAACTCGGCTCGTGGCCACGGAAGAAGGGCAAGGGAAAGGCACGGAACAGTGAGCTTACGATGATAGTTATATTATAGCTGATAAAGATGATCAACTCGCTGCGAATCGGATGGGCGTAAAACCCGCCACGTGAAAGGCTGAGAATGGATAATAGCACTCTCAGCGCGCTGCTGTCATTTTTGTGATACACCTACTACAGGGATATGTGTGACGAAGGGAGAGACAAGGATTAGTCGCGGTATGTGGTGGATGGGTTGGCGAAGTGTGTGAGACGTCGTTGTGATCAATCATTATAATAGCTGCAATGCAGGAGGGATAGTAGTACAATAAACGCGCGAAGGGGTCGAAAACTAGATACAGACATCATGGAGGAGATGTTGCGAGCATTGGGGTATGAGATGAAACGTGACGGCGTGACAGGAACAAACTGGATGGACAGCAGGCAGCAAAGGAGGGTGGCGCCGTGTGTGGAGCGAAGAAGTCATCGATGTTATGAGTTTGGGTCCGATGATGAAGGGGAGGTGGAGGGGTATGAACATGCTCGTACGCGGCCGAGGTCATGGGAAATGGCATAAGTGCGAGTGCGAAAGCCTGACATAGCCTAATATGAACGTGGCGGGGAGCGGGCGGCGGCAGCACGACATGCAAAGCAGTCATTGTCGACGGTGTCGACGACTTTTTGTACCTCGGGACCGTAATGCTATCCAAGGTTGGAACAAAAAAAAAAGGTTTGGGCCACGGAAGAGCGGAGTAGGATGAACGAACCTTTAAACATCCCGGATCGCGGCACCCTTTGTGGTGAAGATGCTATATTCGCATCTACTTGAGTTACAATCCATGATAGCGACGACTAAGTGGCGCTGGAAGTGCTGCAAAAGAAAAAGGGAAAGGTAAGATAGTGCAATGCGAGTTAATGGCAGGTGAAAAAAGTGGACAAAGGAAGTGAGAATGGACAAAGAGACTAACACCACAACGGGCCCAGCGCGTTCCCTCACTAGGCGTATACGGTATTCGGGTTAGTAGGGATGAAGGGACGCGCATGGACATGGATCGCGACATACGCTATGCGTCGACACATTAATACAGACGAGTTTTGAACGAAGATTGGGCAAGTTATGATGCCTTGGAGGCAAGGTACGGAGGGACTTTTAGAATGGGGGTAATGGAGGAGAGTCTCTTTATAGGCGAGATGAACTATCAGTCAGAAAGCGATCAGATCCGAAATCGGTTCGGTTATTTGGTTCGGTTTTCCTCAGGGGAAACTGCTGCCTGTACTCTCATTTTTTTTCGGTTTGTTTCCCTGGTCACCTTGATTGACAAAGTAACGTAGTCGTTATCGTTCTTATCCCCCTCCGTCGTAGATCCTCTCCCCCCCTTGTCTTATCTGATGACCCCACCCATCCCTCGCCCAAATACAAACTACTCTCCCCTTTGTTGAAATAGCAAATACGTTTCCCTTCCCGCCGCCGCCGACCGTGCGCAAGTGGCACCACCTCGCCACTGAGGCGTAGCTCTGCTCCTGATTCCGATTATCCACTACCGGTACGGTACTTTTCCCCCTTTGTGCATCCTGTTCCGCGGTTCTGTCTAAAAGTTTGGGGGGGAGATAGTATAGCCAGTCACTATACACAATAACATTGTCGTTCGTTCGTTCGTCATGCCGAGCTCCGTGGGCATAATCCCTTCTCAAACTCAGAACATCCCTTGCTGATAAAGCACGGTTTCTCTCTACGACGTATGACCAAGTCCAAGGGACGCCACTAACAGTTCCTCGGATTTCGTCAGCGCCCTTTCGAACGCGCGTGCGTTGGCTTCTCTTCGCTTTCATTTCTTATCTCCCCCGTCTCTCTCCGTACCCTTGTCCCCCACAGAACCCCTCTTTTTTTCTATTCTATCTGCCATGCGCGTATGACGCGGCTTGGCCACGATCTCGTGTGAACGTACAGAGCAACCACCCTCGTTCCCAACATCTGCAGGCAACCCGTGCGACCTTCATTCGCTTCCTTCTCGCACCTCCGTCTCCGTGATGGAAGGACCCCACTTTTTTTCCTTTTGGTATTTTCCCTTCTACCATGTCATAGCCCGACAGGTTCACGTGCCCTAAAATAATACACGGGGCATGATAGCATGATCTGCTACGTCCCACAGCGTGGGATCGACGTTCCCTGCAACCCTTCGCATCGTTTTATGAAAGATCGTCCTTCTCATATCTCTCTACTTGGCTCAGCCACTATCAATCACACCCGCCTAAAACAACAAGAGCCTCTTTCCAGGATCGGGAGTTAATTTGGTTCTTTGGTGGCTTTGCTTGTAATTGTATAAACTCCGACTGATGAGTTGGGGTCGTTGGCGTGAACCGGTCTGGGAGAGCGTCGTTGATCAATTTCTCGGGGCCAATTGCGCGGGTTGTCGTAACCCACGCTTTCTCAGGTCCTTAATTTCTTAGACTGCACGCCTAGCTCTTAGTTGACCGGTTGACCCCGCACGTTCATTTTCTTTTAGAGTTCTATCAATCTTCATTCAGAGCTTCCAAAACACGTTCGTCATTATAGCTTACCATTGCGTTTCCACTTTGCTATTGCCGGGCGTCTCCGGTAATCAACGCAACGTGCCATTTCGACGTTGCATGATACGGACGGCATTGACAGCCGTTATCGCGCAAAGTTTACAACTTTCGACAAATGGTTATCTCTGATTAGCCCACAAGACGAGTAAAACATACGTCAAATGATAGCAAAGAAGTAGAGCGATTTCGTCTTCCGATCGCGTAATCTATTATTACTTTGTGCAATAGAGACTCACCTCGATACGCGAGTAACGAGCCGGATGACGTTCCGATTGAACATGGTTCGCGAATCTCCCTGACCAGCGGGCAGGGCGCGGTTTTCGTCATATCTCCCCTGGCTTCGCGATAAGCAAACTGGAAAAGCAACCCAAATACGCATGCGGGTTGTTTCGATCGGAAAGAGATAAAGAAAAAAAATTGAATTGACGACCTCGCTGTAGGTGTGTGTAGGTGGTGCCGGTGGTATCTATATAGACCGTCATATCTCTGGTGGTACCTGACGCGGCCTGACACACCTGACGTACGACTCTCTTGGGGACGAACTGCGCTGGCCTTCACAGCTTCACACTTCGCACACTCCCCCATCTCTCCCTCCCTCACCGATGACACCGAAACGTCGGGCGCGTGTTCCCGGGAAGTAGCTCCCGACCCCCGACTACATCACAAAACCCTCTTTTCCTCCAACAACTTCGATTCCAGACCAGGGTCTAGGAGCCTATGATAGACCTTGCGAAGGCTCAACAGAACGCGCATAAACGACCCCTGGCGTCTCTTTAGGTATCCCAAAGCGACTGATTTCGGGTCAGCAAGCCGCACTTTTTGTGCCGGTCTTGCGGCACGCTAGCTTCCACATCAACACCGTTCAATCGAGAGCCCCAGTACTAGCACAACACACTAGTAAGTTCTGGTGTTCTGTGTGGAACCCTGTCGCACGTTGATCTACGTATGCCGAATGCGGTTACGCGATCAGCGACAGTAAGGAACAGTTCACAAACTGGTACAGATCTATTCGATCGATAAATGCACCATATATTGTGCCACAGTCGTCACGCCAGGGCACCGGCCACCGTTGCGGCCTACATCACGGCCCCACAAGTTCTCCACGGCGTGGGAGTCGTAGTAAAGCCATGCCTTAACGTTGAGGGTTGGCTTTGGTCTTCTGGTTCGTTGCGTCTTCTTCGTCTTCGTCTTCTCATATGGTGCACATCGGATCGCGCAATCTTGCGTCAGCTGGATCACTCTCTTGCTGTGCCAAGCACTCCGTCTGATGGCACCATCACAAGGTTAGTACAGTCAAGAGGGCGCCCGCCGCCCGTGCGTGTGGCTTGCGCATGCGCCAAGCTGCGCGCTTGTGGAGGCGGCGAAAAGCTTCCATGTTATTTGTCTGTCTGGACCCTCGCTTGCACCGAATTCGAGAACTCGTAGCCCTTCCGGCCGTCTGACGACCGTGCCGCGGACCCCACTGGATATATTACCCCCCGTTGCTGAGAGGGTACGCGTTCGAGCTGGTCTGCGGCTCGGTTCACTAAGTGGACGCGCGCCTAAATCTGTTCACTCATTCATCCCCTTGGGGGATTTTTCTGATTTGCAAGGTCCCGTGGGTCGTGGTGGAGGGGGTAACCTCAAAGAGTACCATTGGCACCTAATTTTGATCGACCTGTGGCCAAGGACCGAGACGAAAAAACTGCATTGCTGTGTTTGAGTCGTGTATGCGTGTGTGAACACTCACAAAAATCTACCCTCATCTGTCTTGGCTCACTTTTACCCGTTACACTCCCACTCCACACACACACCCACGGCCACCCCCTTTCACGTTTTCCCCTTTTTTATAAGGCAGGGCTGTGTAATAGTCTTCTGATGGGTCACACCCACGAGAGATTTGTGCTTCGTTTTATGTCGGCGCTACCCATTACACGGGAACGATCAACGCTGGACTTGCTTGGGGCTGGGGAGGGACCATGTGACTTCTTGATGGCCATGTTACGGGGTAAACCTGTGCTTACTCGGTACGGTTAGAACCCTTGGTGCCTGTGCCCCCAATTGGCCAAGGAACAAATCGTATCCAACGTGCAGCGAGGCAGGACGCACGTGCCAGGGCTCTGACGAAGGTGGTTGCATGATGCACGATGCCCTGCTTCTCGCTTCGGAAATCCGTTCTCACGCGTAGTAATCGACTTAGTCAGCCTGTGATTACTGGTCGGTCCCCAGCTTGAAGCATACGGTCTCGGCAAGTATCAAACCCGAAGATGACATCAACAGGCGGCTTGGTTTGCTCGTTCTGGTATATCTGACATCGGTAAATGACAAGTGCCGTGCGATCGAGTTCAAGTTTCATCCCTGTGCATGTCACCTCATGCTCTGTGAGTGACTTTAGGGTCCTAACCTAGCGCTCATAGAGGAATTCCCTAGTCGGTGGCCCGGACTACAGTAGAGAGGTCTTCCTTGAACTCCCACTATAGTGGAAGTCGTCAATACACTAACATTGCCCATGTATACTATTCGCTGGCACCAGGAAGAACTACATTAGTGTCCCATGAATATTGCCCCAACCTTTCGCCAAGAGGCCATCAAGAGGGGCAGTAATCTCGCAGGGCCCTGTATATCGTCCTTGGCACCAAGGTGGGTTGGACAGTCTTTCTGTTGGGGTGTTCGACCCACACCATTACCCACACTCGTGCCGGCATGGTTCCATAGACGAACAAGCATAGCCTTCCGCGGAACACCACTGATGGAGTCCATGTCAGGGGAATAAATTGGAATAGGAAGGGAACATGTACTGTCCCTGCCACCTCCTGTCGGCAACGCGGTTAGCGGCGTAAATTAATATGCCATACAGTCTTCTCGTGTATGTGGCGACCGTACCCCCACTTTTTTTTCTGGCACACCCCCATTTTTTGCTCGTCCATCCATCAATACAAATAACGCAGCCAATCGTGTGAATGTCCATAGTTGGCGCAAGCTTCGTGAGAACAGTTCAACCGTGCAGTGCAAGCCCCGCGAATTGAACCTTGTAAGATGTATGGTCGAACCTTAGGAGGACGAGAATCTTATCCAGAGGCGTTGATTCAGTCACATTGACCTTCTGCACATTCGTCCTCGCATTTGAGGACTACAGTACATCCATCGGTTCGAAATTTTTTGAATGTAAACTCTTCCTCATCTTCCCTCACAGTCGGTTCGCAGATGTCATCCAGGATGGGCGAAGTCAGGGCGCGATAGGAAGGGCGTCCAATGCTAATCCATGTTCAAGTTGAGGATCTTGGGGTTGGTGATCAAACTATCATTACTTTCGGTATAGTGGGAGGGACATCGAGTGCTACTTGATGTAAGCCGACTCGCCGAGTTGAAATTCCCCCACATGTTGGACCCCAGAAATGAGGCTTTCGAATAGTCCCGCTAGTCCCAAATCGTACTGTAGCATGTATCAGTTCATTCTCCTCGAGTGACTTGCACGAGCCCTCTGTAGCTGAAAGAATGTCAAGCAAATGATGCCCGTATGTGTATCAGATCGGAACACGGCCGGCAAATTCCAGTGATTATATAATCGAAGTGGACGACTGTTGGCCTCTCGGACATGTCGTCTTTATTCACTGTACATTAACAGATGCTCCAAGCTACGAGACCGGCGCGTGAGTCTCTCAAATTATAGGCTTGAAGCTCGTTTAACTGCCTATTAGGCATTGCGCGGCCTCTGGGTCGAAGACATTTTGCCACTGTACAAGATACACCTGTTCGGCGATATGGGGGGCTGAAGGACCAGGACCGTATCTTCACAAATGCCTATTCTCGACATGATCACGGTATCAAAGGTGCTATGGTGCGGTTTTTTCTTCTGATTCCTCGACCTTTGTGATCTTATATGCTTGTCAGTCCCGTGGTGACTGGCATAAGACAAAAGACATTCTCCTTAAAGGTGACTCGTGGATCATCCAGAGCATCAAGGACTCTGGTTTGCGTGGGCGTGGCGGTGCTGGTTTTCCAAGTGGGTTAAAGTGGAGTTTCATGAACAAGCCTGGTTGGGAGAAAGACCCGAGGTGCGTAACGTGTGCGACTGAATCTCCGCTGTGACCTGACTTCACATTCTAGACCCCGCTATCTCGTCGTAAATGCCGATGAGGGAGAACCTGGCACATGTAAAGACCGCGAAATCTTGCGCGGTGACCCACATAAGCTCGTAGAGGGCTGCCTCGTTGCTGGACGTGGCATGAACGCGACCGCAGCATACATCTACATCCGTGGCGAGTTTTTCCAGGAGGCCCAGCACCTTCAACAGGCTATAACAGAGGCATACCAGGCCGGGTTCCTCGGAAAGAATGCATGTGGTTCTGGTTACGCATTTGATGTTTACATCCATCGTGGAGCAGGCGCTTATATCTGTGGTGAGGAGACGGCGCTTATAGAAAGTCTGGAAGGCAAGCAAGGCAAACCGCGTCTCAAGCCGCCGTTCCCTGCGGACGTTGGTCTTTTTGGCTGCCCATCGACTGTCGCAAACGTGGAAACCGTTGCCGTTGCGCCAACGATCTGCCGCCGCGGTTCAAGTTGGTTCGCAGGCTTTGGTCGGGAACGCAATCAGGGCACAAAGCTCTTCTGCATCAGTGGACACGTCAATAATCCGTGTGTTATTGAAGAAGAGATGAGTATCCCTCTGAAGGATCTCATTGAGAAACACGCCGGGGGCGTCCGCGGGGGTTGGGATAACTTACTTGGGATCATTCCTGGGGGGTGTTCCGTGCCTGTACTCCCGAAGCCGAAATGTGAAGAGGTTTTGTGAGTATGCAACGCGTCATCGTTCTCTCACCCATCCGACGCTGGTTCTAGGATGGATTTCGACTCTCTCAAAGATGCTCAGTCTGGTCTCGGTACTGGTGCTGTCATCGTAATGGACAAGTCGACTGATATCGTTGCGGCTATCGCTCGATTTTCTCAAGTTGGTCACACTTCTTTTGCGTCTTCTACCATTCTTTCTGACTCGTGTACGCAGTTTTACAAACACGAGTCGTGCGGCCAGTGCACACCTTGCAGAGAAGGAACAACATGGATGATGAATATGATGAACCGCTTTGTCGAAGGCCGCGGGCACCAGCGAGAAATCGACATGCTACTTGAACTAACGTGCGTGCAACTCGTCTCACCCTGTCACTGGCTATCTCATTACTCATCACAACTCATCCTATCATAGTAAACAAGTCGAGGGCCGCACCATCTGCGCGTTGGGTGACGCAGCCGCATGGCCCATCCAGGGTCTGATGCGACATTTCCGCCCGGAAGTGGAGAGGCGCATTGCGGATTTCCGCGCGCGTGAAGGTGGCGTGATGTTCGGTGGACGTCTGACTCGTGATGTTGATCCCAGCCTTGCTATTCCGGACAACCTTGGTGGCGAGCTCCCGGAGGTCGCGTCACCGACGGCGCAGACACGGCCATGATAGATACTGTCTGTATACACGGGGATCTCACCAATCTGCCTACTAAAAGTCAATCAATTTATTTCGATTTCCCCCTTGCCCTTGCCCCTCGCTTCCGTTTAGAACAAATTACAAGATCTAAAGTCCTACGAGGTCGCCTATTTCTTCTGTGCAGAGAGGGGAATCCCCCACACCAGATTACGTTCCCGAGTCATCGTTTTCAACGACATTGTTAGCCTGTGAGACAGGAAGGCTTCCCCCACACCCACACACGTGCGATTGATCACAAAGTTCCAACCTAATTCACTTCGGACTAAGGTACGGATTACACCGAGATAGCCGGAAAGGGGGGATCAATCAGTGGCGCGCGTTTGCACCCGACCATCTTTCATCCTTCAATCAAGTTTTTAATTACTGCATCGTACGATCGACAGTTGGTGCCAGTGGCGGCGGCGGTACGTCATCAGCTTTTTTTTTCCCGTGCCATGTTCATACAGTACTTGTAGTACAGTGTGTGCTGGCGATGCTGAGCAATTAGATACTCTTGAATTTCAAGTGTTATTTTTATTTTACTTTATAATTTTGCAATCAGTTCCACCACCGATGATCTCAATTAGGCAGCAATACGATAGCTACCCCGAACTGTGGACACCCGAGAAACGCTGGACACCCACTACAGTATGATATATACAATATAGTAGACCTCTCGTAAAGTAGACCCCAGTTCTAGACCTGAAGAACTGGCCGGAATTTGAAAACTGGGGACTGATTCCGAATTTGCTATCCATCATGGTCTTGCAAATTTCTCTCTTGCTTGAACCCTTTACGGCATTACTATACCGCTTTCTCCCAGACACGTTTGCAATTGCCTACCTTGTCAGTGTCAGTCTGTAAACAGAACATCTGAACATCTAGATCATTGCTCATCATGATCACCCTTCTCCATGGGGGTGGGGGAATGACTTGCCAATACAGCCACTGGCACGCCACGTAATTTTTCTCCCTCCCTTTCAATCACCCTGCTCTATCACATTCAAGTTGTTCACCGAAATCCTCCTGGTTCCTGTAGACGTGTATGTGGGTAACGTAATATCGTATGTACCGCTTTTTCGAGTTCTGTCGCTCACTTGAGACCGATTCTGAACCAGAACTCCTGGTTCTGAGAATATAATCCATCATGTTCATCTTTGAGTCTAGCCTGGCACGGGCTGTAATAACAGCAACTATTTTCGTAGGCCCCTCTGTGTCCTCACCTCACTCGCCCTCTCCCAGTACAGTTGCCTGACACGAGCCTCGGTCCCTAGCATCTTATCTACTCTCCCCTCTCGTAACGTAACGCGTTCTCTTCTGTTCCCGCATTCCCCGCACCACATTGTATCAACTCGATGTACATCCACCCATGTATATCATACTGTCGCCCTATTTTCTCACGGAGGTTACGTGAACTATTACTGCACAAGAAGTTTTAGAGAAGTTTGTCACTAATTTCCCCGCCGAGCCGATCCGAAGATTAGGAGGCAGGGAAGAAGAAGCTTGGGCCAACTACTGCCAGTGCTTCGTATGGTGTTGTTGTACTTGCTGGTGCATGCGAGGACTTGCATGCAAAGATCCAAGTGGAGCGTAGGGTCGGGGGCCCGTAAAACAAAGTCGTAAAATCCGAGGTTGGCAAATGGCACGGGTCTGCTTTGTGCCATGCCGTTATCGCCACCTCTGTGCCTTTGACACCCAGTGCCGCGCGCTAGGCTAGTCTTTATCTCACTTGACAGGTTCTGGTGGAAACCTCCCTTCTCTTGATTCTTGAACCTCTCCTTCCTATACGACACACAAGCAAGAGATACATACACCAAGAAGGGCAGGCAAGTCGACAGCAGAGGGGTCACTGGCTTAAAAGTGAGGAGAAATGAGATCGAAGGAAGAAGGTACGATAAGTAACGCCTGACCCGATTGGGGAAACGCGAGGCCTTGGCTGTGTTTACTGGGATTCCGTAAAGGTGAGGGGAGGTGACGCCTCGTGGCAAATACGCCCCATGAAATTGTCAAAGCTTGGGTCACAGGGGAAGGGGCGTAGGACCACACATAAAATGGCGGGCTGATTTGAGCGAACCCCTGTAGTGGATACTTTTCTTTTTCGCACAGTTCTTCTACAACTCGAGATGATTTTCAAAACTAACCTTCTCCCGTTGCTCGTGCTCTTTCTCGGGACATCCTGTGTGGGCCATGATGGCCACGATGAAGACCAGATGCCCTTGGACTATGTCCGGTTCCCGTATCAGGCGGCATATCCCGGTGACGATTCCGGTCAGTCCGCTCACGGGCGTGTACATGCGCGCAGTTTTTGACGAGTTTCATACCAGTCACGGCTGACGCAGTCTTCTCTGGTATAACTACCTTTGCGAAATTGCCGTGGGTCCAGTGCCTCACGAAGGAGAAGCACGTCCCATTTGACATTGCGTTCCTCGGTGCTCCCTTTGTAAGTTTCAGAAACATACATCCCTCCCCCGCGCAGCGCGCTGACGGTGCTGCACTTCACAGGATACCGGCACGTCTTACAGGCCGGGAGCACGCTTCGGACCCGCTGGGATACGCGCGGGATCTCGCCGCCTGACGTTGTACGGTGGATATAATGTGCCGTTGGAGGTGAACCCGTTCTTGTCCGGGCTCAAGATCGTCGATTGTGGCGACATACCCGTGACGCCGTATGACAACGCGTATGCCATCCAGCAGATCGAGGTCGGTCACCGGGACCTGCTGCATCGCACACCGTTCTCCGCCCTGCCGAACGATTCGCTTACTGGCACGCCGCTCGTGCCGATCTCGAAGGATGGGAAGCACCACCCGCGGGTGATCACGCTCGGAGGGGACCACACGATCGTGTTGCCGCTCTTGCGTTCCATTCACAGCGCGTATGGCCCGATCTCGGTCATCCATTTCGACTCGCACCTGGACACATGGAAGCCGAGCGTGTTCGGGGGAGCACCGAGTGAGCGCGCGGCAATCAACCATGGGACGTACTTTTATTGGGCAAGCCGGGAGGGACTCATTGCGAATGGGAGCTCCATTGCAAGTATCTTTTTTCTCCATCCTCCAACGCCCTCTCTTTGCCCTCAGAACTCGTGTGCGATTTGCCGGGATCCTAGTGATGAGTTTGTTTATAGCATGGCGCGATCCGCACGACACTTTCTGGTCCGGCTGACTATGTGAATGACGATGAGTCGGGATTCCAGCGTATCGAGGCTCGCGAAATTGACACTATCGGTGCGCTACCGAAGAATATCGAAGAAAGTATTGGTCGATCTTATTTCCTAACGCAGGTACGGCGGGGATCATCGAGAAGATCCGCAAGACTGTTGGTGACAAGCCGGTTTATCTCTCCATCGACGTGTGTTGTTTTGTTTGGCGTTGTTTTGTTTACCGACCGAAGGCTGACTCAACCTGTCCCATGGGGCTAAAATGCGGGGCTCCTTCTGCTCATTCTATTTTCTCAACGCGATGCAGATTGATTCGATCGACCCTGCGTTCGCGCCCGCGACAGGCACGCCCGAGACTGGTGGGTGGTCGACGCGCGAGTTGCGCACCATCTTGCGAGGCTTGGACGGCCTGCATATCGTCTCGGCTGATATTGTCGAGGTCGCCCCTGCATACGATACGAACGCGGAGCTTACAACCATGGCTGCTGCCGATGTAAGCGTTTCCAAGCCAATTTAAATCCCGCATATGACCTGATGGTTATTGGGAACAGGTCCTCTTTGAGGTGTTGAGTGTGATGGCCAAGACACCGCTGGGAAAGGTGGAGAATTGATTGATTGATGTGGCAAAGTGGGAGAAGGGAAGACAAAAGAACGTTGTAGTGTAGTACGCAGTACTGTACTGTATGTATGGATGTCAGTTTTGTGTCAGGGGAAAGAGAGGGGATTTAGCAGGCGTCGGTTAAGTGTGATAGCCTGCACGCTTCTGTTTGGCGACATTTTTCATTTATTCCAGGTTAAGCTAGCCCAGCGGTTGTTGATCAGGTTGGTTCCCCGTTGCCCTTCTTTCCCCTCCGAAGTCTCACCTTCTTCACATTTAAAGTGACACTCGTTCTGACAGTGACTGCAACCAACATCTTTCTACTTTCCCTCTCATTTTCCTTTTTTTTTTTTCTAATTGGGGAGGCGCGCGTTGCAGGCGCCAAGCAATTTACTCTCTTTGGGATTTAGCGTTCATATTTTAAACGGCAACACCAATTCAGTGACACTCCATCATCACAAGGGACACCTTTCATCTCTTTTCCTTCCTTCTCTCATCCCTACTCCCCCCCCGCCCTCTCTCGTCCGCTTCCATTCAACTCTATCCCTTCCCCACACGCGTTCTCCACGTGTACGCCCCTTCACGACTGGTTCGGATGCCAAAATCCCCGCTCTCGCGTCGGAGGAAAAAGGCACGCGTGGTGCACAGTGAAAGCGAGAGAGATGAGGGCCCAGGTGGCTCTGCCGGTACCGTTCTTCCTCTGAACATGGTTGGTGCGGGCATGTACGAAGCGTGAGTTACCCTTTTTAATCCCCGTCCACGGTCCACTTGGTCTTCGAGCCGAGCAGCGGTCCGGATCGTAGTTGAGTTCCGTCGCACTTCCGACTTCGCTTCTTCAACCGCGGGGATGGGAAGGAGATTGGTCAGATCCACTGCCCGTAGCTGGGTGCACGCTTCGTCTTTCGCAGTAGTTGCTTTGTCTCCGCTCGCATGGTGCCAGTAGTATGTCCCACGGGGTCCTGTCAAACATCAACACTCTAGCGCCCTGCTACTGGGCCGCTTCGGCGCCCGCATCGCCTCCTGCCGACAAAGCCTGTCGTGATTCTGGCCAATCTTTGATGTCCCTATCAGCCTACTGTGCTACCGTTGCTTTGCCATTGTTATTGATTTGATGAGCTGCTTATGGGCGGTTTCCGCCCCAGTTTCCGCTCTACTGTACATAATATTATTCTTTGTTGTCTCCCTCCCTTGCGTCATTGTACTGACATACCTTTGCCCCAGCGTTTACACGGCCACTGTCCAAGTGGGCGGAAATGGCCAAAACTTTTCCCTTCAAGTAGATACGGGCTCTTCCGACCTCGTACGCTCTTATTCCTTCGGAGATCTCCTCGTACTGACTTCCTTTAGTGGATCGCATCGACATCTTGCTCATCCTCGGCTTGCGCTGGCACGAAAGGGCGTCAGTACGACCCATCGATTTCAGGTATCGCGACCCAATCGAAATTTTCGATCCAGTACCTCGCCGGTAACGTGAGCGGCCCCATATACTGGGATGAGGTGCATGTTGGAGGGTACTCCATCAACAACCAGGCTCTTGGTACCGCACTTCCAATCTTTCTCTGCCCAAATTGTTGACACATATTACCCTACAGCGGCTGCGGCAATCGTCGATTCGGAACCCCTGGAACACGAATTCAACGGCATCCTTGGTCTTGCCCTTCCCTCAAACTCTCTTATCGCGCAATCCATCACTCCTGTATCCGGAGATAGCCGCGACGGTGCTTCATTTACCTCTAATTTGTTTGGCATCACCGCGGCACCTTCATCTCGTTTCTTTTCGCTTACTCTATCACGGCCTGGGTCCAGTGCCATCCCATCACAGTTGGGCATTGGACGGCATCCCTCCCAACTTGTACCTGATCCAAGTCGAGTCAGTTACTCGGCAGTTATACAAGATCCGAGCCGCCAGGGCACTCCCTTCTGGGAGTTGCAAGTCAGCGCAATCACCCTATACGCCAACAACTCACGGAAGTCGATCAATCTCAGTGCTCCACGATCAGGTCATGCATTGCCCACTGCGATCCTGGACTCTGGCGTGCCGTCAATTCTTGCTACGAGTGACATCGCGAACGGAATATATGGGGCTCTCGGTATTGGACCTGCGTCGGACGGCCAGTGTAAGGATGATCTTCACTACTTCCAAAACTATCAGTTCCTAACGAGACGACAGACTATGTGCCTTGCACAACACCGCTAAACTTAACAATCACACTTAATGGTTACCCAGAGATGCCGCTTCACCCTCTCGATCTCACAACACAACCTCAATCTGGCGCGTCTTCGTCGAATTGTGTCGGCCTTATCCAAACCGATGGTGGTGTCATGGACACTTCCCCGAATGTTTCGGACATGATTCTCGGTGTCGCATTTCTGAGAAATGTCTACACCGTCATGGCATATGACGCGCCTGACGCCCACGGCGTATTTCCGGCCAATAACAACAACTCTGCTAATTTAAAACCGCGGGTAGGACTTCTAAGCCTAACGAACGCCACGCGGGCAATGCAGGAATTCCATGATGTACGGGTCCTCAACAAGCCATTATCATCGGGAAACTCCAGCTCCCCCACGTCATCTACGTCGTCCCGTAAACTGTCTGTAGGAGTCGACGTACTTCTTGCACTCCTCAGCGTTATCGTGGCTTGCGTGGCGCTCTTTGGCCTGCGGTGGTTCTTCGTCAGGCGACGGCTACGTAAAGGACCTCCCGCCGACGCCTCGGATCTCAAACCCGCTGGCGCTCTGACGGCGTACTCGCTCGCTCCCAACGTATCAACATCAAGCGTGAATTTGGCTGCAGGCATGTCCCCTGGTATGAGTATCACTGGTAGCAGTGCGCGCACGGTGGTCGGCCAGGGCGGCGTCGCAGTCGATGAATTTGGGCGTCACAAGCACAAGTTTAATGATGGGGAACGTGTGGTGTCCTACCTCAACCTCGACCCCGGAGATCCGTCCGGCTGGCGTGATACCCTCGTTGGCAGCACTGTCGACTTCCCTAAATCTAAATCCTCCTTCGAACCGTCATCGTCATTCGAGGCAGCTATCTTGGCGTCTGATGAACCTCCTTCGTCAACACGTGATGCGGCTCTTGCGGCCGCGGCAGTGGCAGGGCTGCCAATGCACCGACACAACATGAGCGACATTAGCACAGTTATAGAGGAAACCGGTGTCGTTCAGCCCCTCCTCCCATTCACCTCGCCACACGCGCGGGTTGACTCCACAGCCAGCTTCAGTGCCATCAGCGCGCGGAGCTTCCATCCCAATGCTCACAGCGTTGACGATGACTTGGCGGAGTTTGGCGCAGGGCGGGAGAGCATGGCAGGCATTGGGACGGCTGCGCGGAGCTCGCGGATCCGTGCTCGGCATGGCGGAGACAACTCTGGGAGCATCGGAAGCATATCGATCGTTTCTGTTGGCGGTCCTGGTCATGGTTCCCGGCCTAGCTTTGACGGGCGCTTTCCGAGTATCTCACCTGGTGAACGAATAAGTTTTTCTTCGATCACAGGACAACCCACAACATCCAACGTGACACCGCAGAAGCCATCATAGTGTTTCAAAACTCGCTCACTGGTTTGTACCCATTCCGCACTTTATATTTTTGGGCTTGTCTGCTATTGTATACAACACACTCATTCCACTCTCAACACTCATTCCTGTCATTTCCTACTTTCTTTATTCGTTTGGTTGGGACGGCTTTCTCGTACCGGGTTTTTTTTTTTAGTATGGCATTGTTGTGATTACTCAGGGGACACTAAATATTTGCCCTTATTCACCATCTGTCCATCGGTTCATATATACCATCTAAAAGTAGGGCGTTGTGCTTTTTTTTATCGGTTTTTTTTCGTTCGTTCATTCTTTCCTCTACAAGAATTGTGTACACTACAATATATATATGTCACTTTGGAGGAACATCATTAGTGATCTATTAGTAAATCGTACTTTTGATCTTTTTATGAGCTACAGTAGGAGGTTCTTGCTGATCAGGGGTACAGCAGCACAGCCCACTGAGCCCGCCGCTCGAAGAGATGCTTGATGGCCATCGTTTTCAGCGTGGTCCCAGGCTGTGCTGTAGCGCGTGCCTTTCAGCTCCAGCTCTATCTTCGTATTTCTTCCTACTTACCTCTCCCCCTCTTATCATCACCAGGCAACCCAGGCAATGCCGCCCCGCCACACTCCCGCATAACGCATAGCTCTTCTGGCTCCGGTGGTCCTACAAGAAATATCAAACTTTTGGTGCATGGGCTGCTGTCGGTGCTGTACCGTGCCGTAGATGAAGGTTTGCGATATGCGAAATGGAAGGCTACCGTAGGGCCGTCCATCATCATTATTGTATGGGGGGTGCGTGCGTGCGTGCGTGCGTGCTGGTGACGGGACTCGACCTTCCGATTGTATGAGTAGCAGGTAGATATTTTACTTAATAAAATAAAGCATTTTTACTTTTATTAATAAAGATAAATGAATCAGTAGATGCTGATAATGAATGAAATGGAAGCTCCGAATCGTTAGGGCAGTGCAGTGCGCAAGCGAGGCGCAGCGACCACGCAAGTATCAACAGAACCACCCACTGGCACACCGCCCTTGATCAACCCGTACCGTACGGGTCGCGCAACAGACAACAACGACCAAGTGATAAGCCAGCAGGCCCCCTACTATTCGCCCACGGCTTGCCTCGGCGTGATCTCCAACTCAATGGAAAGTCAATCCGATTTTACAACTGAAGGCCGACAAGGAAAGGTATTGTTTGCTGCACAGGTAGAGTGGTAGTAGGCGTTGCTCTTTACGGGGTTTGAGAGAAGGAAGACCGGCCCGAGGTGCGCGGCCCGGGATGCCAGCCGTCGTCACGAGGCGCAACCCTTGGCCTCGACAGGCGCCAGTGAAGACTCGGAAAGAGGTGCTACTTGAAGCGGGTAGTCGAAGTCACTTGGAGCTAGTGTGGCGATCAATTGCCCACGATATGCAATAAGCAAAGCAAGTCCATCGTGGTGTGGCCAGCTTCATGAACACGCGTGGTGGTCATTGACTAACAAAGTCTCCGGAGAGCTCCTACTTTGATTTGCGGAATCGGACACCACTTCAACACCACTGTTACACCAGCGATACTCTATCTGACAACAATCGCATTCAGAACCAAAGCATAACAAATCGCAAACCCGTATTCTTTCCCTCCTATTCCGATGTATTACTTCGACTCCTGTCTCCTTGGAATTTTGGCTGACAGCCATGGCCGATCAATTGATGGCATCCCCGATAACGTTAGTTATATCTATCGTGATCACAACTTGAAGTCGACCAAAAGGATCGGGCTCCATATGGACTCCATTGACAAGCGACTCTGAGTTGTCGACGAAGCGCCTAGCAAGACGCCGAAGACGCTCGGGGACCGACATGTCAATGGCTTGGGTCTCATAAGGCGCTGCACCGTTCTGGAGTAGGACAGGTCCTACTGCCTCGGGGACCGATGGGTCTAGGGCGCCTTCATTAGGCGCCATCTCTATCTGGATTTGAGGCGGTCCTGCTGCCTCATACAGAGGTGCGTATCCAACATTCTCCTGGTACTGCTGGAGCGAAGGTTCAGCTAGGTCCAAGTAACAAAGGATCTAGGCACACTGGAGTTTGCTGAGTGACAGACCATGTTCGTGTTGGGTAATCTTCAGTAGCGGCGATGCCAGTCTGGTAGGCGTTGCCAACATTCTGATATTCATATGGGACGACTGATTCCTTCAAAGAAAACCACAGTCAGAGGTAGACAGGGAAATAGATTAGTACGGTGCGTACAGCTGGAAGCTGGTTTTCTATGGTACCCGTGGTCGTTTGATAGTCCGCGTTTCTGGTCCTTGAGCAGATTGGACAGGGGCAACCCTGTATAACGGCATTTGCGTCTGGCTGAGTTGAATTCTCCCACTGATCAGGTGGAATGGGACCATTTGCTGTGGAGGGGACCTAACGAAGCCCGGCAATGAGCAAGGACCCCTGGAACTCCTCGATGATGAGACATGATATGGCATACATAGTTTGGTTGGTGAGGGGTTGGCCATGCATTCGCCATCAGGGAATTGCTAGTATGTGAGGTGAGGACAACTGGAATGGTTTATCGGGGTACAGAGGATTGCCCAGAATGGGGGTGGGGGGTGGGGTGGGTGAACGATGGGTAGTAAGCCTCACTAACTTATGATAATATACGACGAATCCGCTAGCGCCAAGGGCTGCTCCCGAGAGTCTGGCCTAGGATGACCTTTGACCACGTTGGACCGTCACATTGTTATGGAATCCACGCCTTCCTTTTGGGTAAGACCTGTGCAGCCGTGCAAAAGTGGGTACCCATAATGGATGGGCATGCCCTCCCGAAGATTTATGCTATGAATTTCAGAAGCATGCGAAGCATAGCGCTGTTGCCTACGACATCGTAGCACTGAATGTTTTTGGAAAGGCCGAAGGGTCGAAAAGACTACAAGATTTCCAAGCCGAGGTAACCGATGAAAACTCTCGATCATGCCTTTAATGCCGACGGGTTGAGAAAGAGCGGCACAAAATTGGAGAGTGCCATGGCGCACAGCCCTGTGTTCAGGAGATACAAAAAGAAGAAAATGACGGGTTATGACATATTCGAAGGAGAGACGGGCGGACAAGAGAGGGCCTTGACGCGCTTGACGAGTTGAATGTGTTGTCGTGTTTGTTTGTTTAGTCCGGACGTGGGCCACGTTGTCCGATTCTCGTCATCCACTCTAGGGATCGAGATCGCCGTCTATCACTCTCTCACTAGCGATGCAGACACGCCGTAGCAGCCTGCCGTACAGTAAGTGCTCCCGTGGACCGGTGAAACGAAGACTCTACACTCTACAGTATCTGTTGGGAATAGCCCAAACTGGCAGGTAACTCCCACGCCTAATATGTGTATCCGCTAGGAGTAGCATGTAATCACCACTGCGTAAGGGGACAAATAGTCCCGGGGTCCAGAGACTTTCTCTCCTCCACTCCGCTTCCTCTCACTCATATTCTTCGCCTCACCGACCATTCCTAAGAGTATCATACACACAGCAACGAGACACTTACTCCCACTCTGGGCAACCCACATAGATGCGCTCTCTACCGTACATCACGTGCTACTACACATCACGAGTGTCGTGACGCCAATTACGTCGCCGTCCTCGACACCGCTAGGGATATGGAAGTACTACTCCTCTTGGACTGTATGGACGTCCGTGATGTGCTCCTCCTCAACTATGTATATATGTCTTGCATGAAAGTGTGTGACAGTGTGTCTGTGAACTGTCATATGTAGTATGTACGTGTGTATATCTAGTAAGAGTGCGATGATGATACGAGAAATGAGAGAGAAATGAAAGAGATAGGGGGACCCAGAGACTCCTCCTCATGCAGCATGTGCAGGACGGATACCCAAATAGTTCCTGAGACGGGAAAAGTCTACAGGTGCTAGGGGTTTCTTTATCCGCAACATTGCCAAGAAATCGGATAGGAATGACTTTATACTCGTCCCTGTCGATCAGTTCAAGAATGGAGTGATAACGGACACGGAAATGTTTGATTTTAGCATGCCATCGTTGGTCCTCCGTGAGTTGCCGAGCCGCATCGTTGTCGCAGTAGAGGGGAGTGGCATGGAATTGAGGCATGTCGAGGCATTCGAGGAACTGCCGGAGGAAGAGGAGTTCTTGGGCGGCACTGTAAAGGGCAATGTACTCGGCATAGCAAGTAGAGTCTGATGCGTGCTTTTGTTTGCGGGATGCCCAAGAGGTCATACCATATCCGAGAGTAAGCGACCAGTTTCAGGACAGTTCACAGTTCGCGTAGTTGAACGTGTTCAAACTTCAACACGTTTACGTAAAGAAAAATCCCAGAATCGTCGACGTCAAGGGTACGAGCAGGGTTGGAGCCACCGAGTTCCAGGCAGAGGAGGTGAGTACCCTTGAGATATCGGACGACGCGGATAGCAGCTTCCCAGTGTTTCAGGCGGTAACAGTCCAAAACAGAGGCCAAGCGTCCGACTGCAAAGGAGATGTCACGACGAGTAGTGACAGCCAGATAGTTCGAGGTGCCAACGAGAGATCTGTATGGGGTACGAGCCATCCAGGCGGTATTGGCAGATGAGACGGGGGTGATGTGATCAGGGCGGTGGATCTGCACGCCTTGTACCATGGGGTGTTTACAGTGTGCGCGCCGGATTGTCCGAATTGCTCCCCCTCTCCAGCAGGATCAGGAGAATGCGGGATACGCACCTCTGCATGAGGTAGTAGAAGTGCCCCAAATCCAGATGGGTACGGTGCCCAATGAAAGCGCCCGCCTTGACTAGCTTGACTTGTCAGTCCCCGGCCGTCTTCGGCGCCTTGCTGGACGCTTACGTCGGCAACCCAGATTTGACTGTTAATGGAATTCACTTGGAACTTGGTCCCTCTAGTCGATTCCAAGTTGCACATAGTGTTGGAATAAACCTCGGGCGCGTGCGGGAAAACGAGTGGGATTCGAGTGGGATGTGGGCAAACGCGCGAGGGTGCCCGAAAGTATTTACATGTACTTACGAGAAATGTATGTATGTCAGCACAGATAATGGAAAATAAACTAGGGTGACATTAAAAGGCTGCTAACGGTAAGGAGACATGAGCCGCGCGAGCTCGATTTCAACACATAGACATAGGTGAGTTCCTCAGGGATAGTACTAATTGATTGGCTATAGCTGTCAGTCAATATCCCATAGAAATGGGGCCAGAAGAAGGCGTTTAGCTATCTTTCTATCGTCCAATTTGGAGTAGGAGGAAGAGGATATGACGTGGATCTTGTGCTTTGTTATGCTTTTGATTTTGCTATGATCGTTGTAAGGTGGATCGCTAGTGACATATAGCAGTAGGCAATCGAATTTAGCTCCTTTTCCCCGTAGCATCAAACCGAAGTGCATCTGAGCTAATATTATTCTGCTGGCAATTGTCCAAACGACGGGACACCAACTAGGCCAACGATCTAAGGCGGCTCGTCGTGCTAGGGGATCCTGCAGTAGTTATAGATGAACACAGTCATGATTAGATCTTTGCGTTCTCTTGATCAGAGGTCGGGTTTTGCTCACCGTTTTCCCAAATACCGGAATCCACTCATTCTGGCTTTGCGTCTCTTTTTGCCAAACCTCATTTTCTGGGCAATCCGCCCCTATACTGGCTGCGACAGCAGCCAAGTTCTGAACTTCTTCGCCATCCGAAGCGCTCCGCACTCGGATTATTCTCCGCGGCCGTAGATTGAGAATCGGTTTGTCATGCCAGTAGGCACAGATAGCGTGTTTGTAGAGCTAGGAACGGAGTAAAGTAGATGATACGGCTGGGACACGCCTGGCGAAGTGCGATGGGGATATTGGGTATGATAGGGTATCCAGTCTTCTCGTCCATTCAGACGACACTTAAGTTTTTTTTTTGGGGGGGGGACGTTGACATCAATACCGAGTGTATGGCTATCGATGTCAATTACCGGAGAGCATGGAGATGGCCATATTAAATCCGCACTGTCGGGGAAGCGTTACAATAAATTGTACCTGGATCTGACTAGGGGTGTGCGTTGACACCCATAACAAGATAGCCATATTGAATCCGCACTGTCGGGGAAGCGTAAAAATTTTACCTGTAGGGTGCAGGTGACGAGAGGAGAGCATGGCGCGCACAATCCTGTTCAGGAGATACAAAAACGGGCGTACAGAAAGAAGAAAATAACATATTTGAGTCGAAAGGTGAAGGCGGGGGGGACGAGAGAAGAGTTGAATTGAACATGTTGTCAAACGCAGCCAGTGATGGAGGACCCCGGACAGTGCCACGTTGACACCTTTTCAACCGCGGCTTTGATCTCTTATGCCCTCCTCTTTCCTGTCTGTCCCTAAGGGCCCTAACCGTCACGAACCAACTCGGATGAGCCACGACGAAGGCCTCCGTCATTCTCTCTCTACCTCTGACTCTTTCGATATCATCTGTCCGACTATTGAACTCCCTCTTGACGAAATCCTCATGGAGACCGGTGACTGCTCCGAAGCGTGGCCATTGCCCGTCTATCCCTCTGTCTCGACCACTGATTCTCAGTCCCATGGATGGCAGCTTGAGATATGAAGAATGTGGTATACCAGCAATGTTCGTATACCTTGTTCTTCATATCTGCTGTCCAACGTCCCGCCCACTTTTCCCGACTCCCCCGAAATTGGAGCAGGCGGTCTCACCCAAAACTCAGCCACGGCAGCGAAACACACCCGGGTCTCAGTTCATCACGACTAGCGCTCAGCACTCAGTGTCCGCACCCAGGGTACGACCACGGACCACACGCTCCTCCGGCCCCGGTGCCAGCGTAACCACGCCACGCTCCTGGAGGTGTCAAGGCCGAGTACTCAAGTGTTGGTGGTGCCACCCGTACATCCCTTTAGCGGCGTGGACTGAACGATGAGCTTAACTGTAACGCCTGCGGGCACTAGTACTGTCTTACGAGGTCCTCTTAATCGTGACATTGCATAAGTCCGCAGTCGAGACTCACTTGCAAAGCCGAAGGTATATATAATTATTATATATTCCCTTAACAAATGAAACAAGGGTTATAATCTTTATCGAGCCTTCGACCTGTGCGACATCCTTCTGTTTACAAACGGATTACCTTAACTTTGGAATCGAAGCATAGCAAGGGGCTAGTTTCCGATTTGTTTTCCAGAAGCGGGGTTACACTGACAGAGTTTCAGCTTGTTCGGGGACAGAAACGATCTGTACTGTATATCCCGTTTGCGAATGTTAATTGCATAATTGGATTTATAGCTGTATTGATTCTGTGATGTACTCAAGGAGCACAGTCTAGCTGGTAAGCGACTTTCACCCCATTTCCTTGTCGTTAACTCGACCGGGCCCAGGGAATTGAGGGAAATAGAATTTCAGTGTTTCGCCACAGACACAATCTCCAACTACTTGCTCGCAACTAGCTTTGACCAACTATTATTCCCTGATTTTACTGTAAGAGATCGGCCTGATAGCTATGGAAGAGCGGATTACTTCAATGTGAAAGCAAACATGCATCATCGATCAGACACGCTGCGTGCATAGACATCTGTTTGTTTTTATTTGGACAGGATTGAGCTCGGCCAATTGAAGGACCAATTGAATCTCATTTCCTATACAGTACCGTATCAGACCCGAGAGAGCCTTTACGCCATAGCCCTTAAATTTGAAAAAGTAGGGAAGTAGGGGACTGGGGTGCACGAAGACATGAAAACTCCTCCGTAAATGTATATTGAAAGCTGAAGGTGGACAAGGAGGAGAGCGTGTCGGGACAAGGATGTAATAATAGGATCACTCAGAAGTGACACTCTTGCTCCTTTCTTGTCTTGACTGCCGAAAGTCGTGAACGCTGCTGTTGCCAGGCAATCTCCACCCTCCGCGTTCACTGCCCTAATAGTGTACACTGTTCTCAATGCATCTGCCATATTCACGGAAATCCCCCCAATCAGCCACATAAACCATGCCGTGGCTCGTCACCAACAAAAGCAGCAAGCGCACAAACTTCCTCGACGAGCTTGGAAAATGCACCAGACCGCTGCTTTGCCGCAGCGACTGATATTGTTCGGGTCGAGTCTATGCTTGGCCGTTCATTGGCCTGAGCTTGTCCATCCGCGAGTGCACACACAAACGCGCGTGCGTCCATGAGGGCGTCGCGTACGGCGGGTACGACGCGCCCGCGGAGTTCCCAAGAAGGAAACAACCAGGGCACGACCTCTCCTACAATTCGTGCGATCTGCGCGGAGAGTGCGTCGCTTGCGCGCAGCGGGGTCGCAAGGTCCGCCAGGAGGTTGACGAGGATGAGCAGGCCGCCATTTGCGCGGAGGCCGTCCATGTCACAAACAGCGTGATTCAGGCCCCGTGGCGGGTTTACGAGATATGTGAGCGCATCCAGATCCACCGTATCCTCTGGGATAATTTTGGTCACCGCGTTGGAGGCGACGATTGCTTGAATGCATCGCGCAGCAGCGGCAACCGTGCGTTCCTCATGACGTAATAGTGGCGCCATCGCGAGGAACCATGACTTTGCGCTTGCGCCTTCGAAGGGTGCACCAACTAACAATCGGAATGGGTAGTCCTCCGGTTTGAGGGAGAAGACGTCCCAGACAGCCCGGACGCCGACCAGTGCACGACGTTGACATGTGGGTTCTGGAAGCATACTATCGCAACTGTCGAATAGACATTGGAATCGAAAGGAGAGTAGCATCTGGTGTTCGACTAGATACCTCACGACAGGGGAAAAGGCTTTGTCGACCACAAGTGCCGCGTGCAGGCCCTCGAAAAATGCTTCGATTTCGTCAACGTCCTCTGTTATATCCAGTTCCCGAATCAGCTCTTTCCCAAGGACGCT
Source organism: Russula griseocarnosa (assembly GCA_022884055.1). Classification (NCBI taxonomy): domain Eukaryota; kingdom Fungi; phylum Basidiomycota; class Agaricomycetes; order Russulales; family Russulaceae; genus Russula; species Russula griseocarnosa. The sequence goes on along the minus strand of JAGKRU010000063.1, from coordinate 104,469 downwards.
TGCATCGGCATGAGCGGCGTGGGCAAAAAAGCGCTTCGTAAGCCCAATGCGGAATTGGTGGTACATCGAAGGGACCTTGAAAAGCGTATCATCGCGTGCGTCCTGCCAGCGTCTCATATCCCACTTGTATGCTGAACAGAGGCGAAAGATGGTGAGGGTCAGCCAGTGGAGAGAGGACAAGACCCTAGCTGGAAAATCTGTGAGGCGCCAAACGAGTGGTGACAAAGGAGTCGAATATGGAAAATTGAGGCAGGAGAGCGGGAAGATCGTGAGCAGTAGGTACGTGCACACTACTACGATGACGAAGCCGAGGACTACGAACATGACGGTGTCGTTGATAGGAAAGAGAAATTCGATCATCCCGAGGAAGAAGAGGAAGACCGAGATATGAAGCAGCAAAGGAACCAATTCCAGAGCGTGGGACATATGAAATTTTGAGACACCGTCATATGCAAATGCACGCACGCGCGCTTGAGCAGCAGGGTCGGAACAGTGTGCTTGGGCCATTCGAAGGTAATTTCGGGACCATTGCTGCATCAAGGTGGCAATGAGTGCACACGTCAGACTCAGACACAAGCTCAGGAACCAGAGTGCGTTGAGACGGATGCTTCCTGGTGAGGGTTGAAATGGTGGGGATGGGGACGGAGTGGAAACGGCGGTGCCATTTGAAATGGCTGCGAGTTGGCCGGACATTTGGGATAGGATTTGAGCTGTGGCGTCACCGGGATCACGTTGAAGGGATTTGTAGCTTTCTATAATGAAGCCAGCTACCGTGGAAGAAAAAAGACCAGTCTAGGAGCAGGCCATTGGCTTAGCATGTACGTAAGAAGAGTGGTCTGTCACGCACAAAGATCAGGATGCCATCTGCGTCGCCTTTCCACGTCTCAACGAGCTCCTTGTCGTATTTTTCGGATTTTCTGAGCGAGCGTGACCAGAATTTTGAAGCAATTTCATGTTGGTTCTCGTACACACCTGCAAAGGGTCAGGATAAAGTAATCGCAGACGCATACAATCAGTCAACACACCACCAGCTTCACAGAGGAGAGTGCTAGATTGGGACTCATGGAAATCAAGAGGTGAGGCCGGTGAGGGTTCGGACATTGATGACGGAGAGACCAGCTTCCTGGGGCAAGGAAGCCATCCTTTGTAATGTAAATCGGTATTTATAGGTCCATAGAAATCCTTAGCCGGTTAGGTTCGGGAGCACAGCACGCAGGCACAGCACCCTAATAGGATGACGAATATTTGTTGTGTTGACTCGGCCACTGCCGGCGCTCAACGCCGGATCAGTTGTCGAACCTGGACCTTCTTTCCTAACTCACTCGGTGCACTGTGTTATTCTTATGCTCGAATCTCGCAACTCCCTTCATTCTCTTCGGCCGCCTCTCCAGCTGTGTGGAGAGTGGACTGTGGAACAAACATTTGAGTTAGATGGTGTCTATAAGCAGATGTTCATTGAGCGTCTAGGGACGTTAATGGTCTGGGAACCGAAGTATTTGGAGTTATAGCGACCGCCATGGCCTACTTTATGCGGTATCCAAGCCGCCGAGCCTAGAGCCGTACCTTGACTCGCCCTGGTTTGTCTGCTAGTGCTCTCACGCCAACTCTGATTCACCATACTTGCGGTAGAGTTGAGAATGACGCTGCCTCTTGGCTGCCTCTTGGCTGCCTCTTGGCCGCCTCTTGGCTCCGTCTTGGCTTGGGAACTCCCACTTGAGTTTCTGTCGTGTGGGAGCGACAGACGTTGTGTGCACTGCGATACACCAATTGGTAGGAAAGTAATTAGAGACGAGCCATCGACAACCGTGACAATGACATTCAAACTCGATACAGTATTACATGGTAATGACGACTAAAAATTAACCGAGGGGCTGTGTTCCAAGCCAATTGCTTTAATGAGCGACTCTGGGTTGTTTGAAATAGCACGTCGGAACCGTATGTGACAGGACAGATATGTCAAAACGAGCCTGATCAGATGAAACCTGCGCTGAGCAGCCCACGATCTACTATCCGTACACGTTCCAACTCCCCGAGTAGGCCGGTATCATCACCCATCATCTCAAGACTCAGGGACTAAGGCCCAGTATGTAGCCGCGATTCCGGACTCATAAGCCCAGGTGAAGGTGAGACTGACCGGACTTCATGACGACACGGGAATCCCCGGATCATTTTCCTAATTTGCACTTTAACTCCCACGACCTGCCCGCGTGGCGACCGCGACTCGGACTTTTGAGGACAATAGGCGCTCTTGGCGACTCCCACTCAAGCTCGAGATTTCTGTCACACGGAAGCGATCGGACATTCTGTGTGCCATGCTGATCTTATTCTAGCGTCTGACAACAATATATACAAACTCGAGCATAAGCCGCATAACCACGGCAACCGCAAAGTCAAGTCTCCTTATCATATTCGTTTCTTCTCGTATCACTTACGTTGGTTCCCTTCTCCATGGAACATCGTAGGCACTAGGCAGCCATATCAATTATGGCATCACCGGCGATCATCAGGTATTTCTAGCGTGATGACGAGTTGTAGTCTGCCAGAGGGCCATAATCAAAATGAACCGCGTTAATGAGCGGCTCTGGGTTGTTGAAATCCCGTTCAGCAAAACGCTGAAGACTGTCCAGGACCGGCATGTCAATTTGAGCCTGATAAGATGCTACACTGGTGTGGGTTTGCAGAAAGCCTGCTGCATCGTAGCGAGGTGCATACGAATTATACTCCTGTTCCCGCTGGGGCTGGACTTAAGCATGGCATATAGGAACGGAGGGTGTGGGCACACACAGGAGCTTGTTGACCAACAGGTCGTACCATCGCCTGGCCGTTTGTAAATGTGGTGATCCCCGTGGGATCGGTGATTCCTAGGGACTCATTCGCAAACGGAGCGACTCGGTTCTTTAGTGAATAACACTTAGAAGAAGACAAAGTAACTTTGGAGTGTATGGTGCGTACGTTGGGGAACCTTGGGGCCGGGTAGTCTCCGGTATACCTGGCTGCTTGATGGTCGTATATGGGCCTCGAACACCACGAACAGTGACAGCCTTGGATGACATTTCCTACGTCTGGCCGAGTTGCGATTTGTTGCTGAGCAGCGGCGGAACTGGGATTGTCCGATGTGGATGGGATCTACGGGACGAAGGATGGCAATGAGCATGCCTTTCCCCTCGAAACACGCAATGCATAAGATAACGTACACGATCCTGCTGGTGCTGATGGTTAGGCAATCCACTCGCCATTCCGAAATTATCAGCAAGTGAAGAAGAGGATGAGAGGGAAGATATTTTTGGGGCACAGAGAATATACTATGCCGGGGACCAGTAGTTGGACATGGTTCCGTGGCTCCCGAGAGCGGGTTTTAAACAAAGAGTACACCCAACCTCACCAACTGCCTGTAACACGGCAATGGAGAAAGGGCAAAGTGTTTACAAAAATCAAGGTCCTTGTGGAAGCCTCGAGGTCTTCCATACTTGTCAACGTAACTGATGCGACGGATCTCCGTCACCCCAACGGTAATGGATCCATTTTTCAGCATTCATTGGCTGATACTAAGCCTAATCAATGCCCCCAACAGTCCCATGATTACGCTTGTGGTTGTTGGAGCCTCGCGCCGGGCGTGCGTCTTCCGAAAACGTGAAGAAGAGCTTCGGCATCGAGTTCAAGTTTAGCCTAAGGAGGAGTAGGCTCCCCATGATCATCCACGGCATGTAAAGACAAACCGACGTCGGCTACTCAAGACAAGACAACATGATATGCATTCAGGGTGTTGTTAATGATTCCATACTGAGATTGTCGGATCGATGTCCGGGGAGAGGCACATCAATACAGGCGTTTAAGTTTATTGCGGCTACTGCCGACGACCACATGCCGAACTGCATCTTCAGGCATTCATTTCCGTAGCGACTTCGCCACAGTCACCAATTTTTTTTTAACAGTGCTCTCTGAACCAACACGACATTTTCTCAAAGACCACATGTATTCCAAGACTGGAGTGACTAAACTTAAGAAGTGAGGGGGGAAGAATTGTAGAAAGTAATTGTGACGAATTGCATCAAATATTTGACGCGGTTTGCAAGAAGAACTTGTCCTAGTTGTCCAGGGAGAAGTTGTATCAATCATTCTGATCGCACCAAGATCCGATCATTGTATGACCCTCTTCCTCTGTCAGTCTGTATATAAAAATTTCAGATTGGCTATCTTCAAAGATCTCTCGTGGGAGAATCGAGAGACTAGATAGTGAAAGGCACGACAAATTGGAGGCAATGCACGCATCGGAGTAACATACTAACTGACATCGCCCCATCTGGGCCATCCTCCGAATAGCACCATCTATTGTCATTAAACACCTAAATTCTCCGATCAGCTTCTCGAATACCACAAACATTACCATACAAACGTCCAGTCCCAGTTCCTAGAATGGTCTTGTGCGGCAAAACCACTCGGAAAAACCGGCGCTGTTACGGCCACTGCTCAAGCCATGTCGGAATGTGTTATATGATGTAAAAAGTGTAGACCTCGCTCTCCACGACCAATTATTGTAATACATTGTTCTGAATCGAGTACAACATGGAGTCCTACTAGTCTGGGAATCGGGCCCAAAACAGTGGCATGGTTTGTGTGTGGCCAGGGCGTACCGGTCTTCTAACTGTATCCATAATTCTCGCATAACTTACAAGATATGTGCAATTGGTCCCAGTCCAGTCTCCGATTTCACTTCCTACTCCGAATCCAGGCATGCTAATTACTTGCGAGTGGCCTGTTTGAAGGGAGGATGTCGCTTCATGCAGTGATAGTCAGCGAGTGGACTGCATGGGCACTGCCCATTGAAGTAAGACGGAAATTTTTACAGGACTTGAAGTATTCCGGGGACTGGGCGAAAGGAAGATCAGAAGTGCAATTCGATGCGTGCGAGGGAGGACTAGGTGCCAGCGGTTGAGTTTCCACCGAATTTGAAAGAGACCAGTCCATTCTGTTTGAAATCGTGACACTGGATATCGCCCGCGTTCGAGGTACGACTCCATCTGTTTGAAGGATGAAAAATGACTTCAACCAGATCGTGTGCTTCTTGATGTTGCACATTCGCAGAAAGACCCGGGGAGTGGACCCCACTGGAATACCTGGAATACTGTAAGGTTGACTGATTTTCGCTGGCTAAGGTGGCTTGATTGTCACCGTTTAGAGTTGTTGCCGACTAGATTCGTTATCGCCAGTTCGTCATCGGCAGCAAATATGCCAAAGGTCATACTGTGTGCAGCAGCGCAGGTTGTCAAGTTTATGTAAATGATCATACCACCTGACAGCGGCGACTTACAAAACCGCCGAGGCTCCGACTCTGATTTGTTATGTACCAGGCACCCAACACCACTTGCGACGCCCTAGAAACAGGGCATCACAAACTGTATGAGAATGGAGAAACTCTGTGGACTCCAGATATAAGAATATATAGTCAGACGTCGAGAAGGGGCCAGGCAGAGATGATTCCGTCCTGGAGTGCCACCGAATTGGAATTTATCGGCCCAGTGTGACAAGGGGGTGGAAAGGGGTGATACAGGGGTTTGATAACAAAATGGCATTAACCTGGTGCGGGGCCAGAACCAAGCGGTAAAGCATCGAAGCAAACTGGAACCCCAGAATCAAAATGCGGTAGTGGCGGTGGTGGCGTAGGTGACAGGCAGTTTAGTTCCACCAACCAAATTCACTCTTTTGAATTCACGTACCATCACTTCAACAACACCGATAAGGTGATCGTATCTGTGTCATGTGCGGTATAGAAAAAATTGGATTCGAAAAAAATACCTTGGGCTGCACAGCCTGTACTAAGGGAGCGGAAGGTCGATGTGGAAGAACTGTCAAATTGCCCCGTCCTAAGCGATGCCGTGAGCGCCATTGCGATCTCATATGATCACCTACTTACTGTACAGTACAGGCTGTACTGTACAGCAGCAACTGAGAGGTTGTCGGAGAAGACCGTCGGGAGTAGCGAGAAGGAAAATTATTAATAGTCACGTGGGACCCCAACACCACCCAACCCTAACCGTCCTCCAACACCATTACTCCTCCCAATTTCGCGCTCCGGCCAGATCCTGTTGGATTAAAGGCCCTTCGGGGCATGGCCTTTTGATTCGGAACGGCCTCTTGACTCGAATGTAATTATGTTTCTTTATCTTCTTTTCCCTTCGTCTCAAGGACGACTTCAATCCGTTTGTATCAAGCACGCCGTCTTAAGGACGCGCGTATATGTAATTGTGATTAGTATATTATGACGTCGGATTACTGTAATGTCTCCTATCTTAGTAATACTTGTATTCTTTGTAGCGTACTTGTAGTCTTAAGGGCTTCACATATAGCCCCTGAATGTAATCCCTTTCTTTCGCACCTTTGCGCGCCCCATAATCTCATCAGGTTATGGGCCCTGCCGCTGTTTAACACGACAGAGCTCCATTCTTTTAATTCTATCACTAAACAAACAAAATGGGCGACAATCACACATCGAAACTCCAAGTCGAGAAGCTTAACGCTGACGGTTCGAACTGGGTTACCTATCGCGACCGCATGATGTGGGCGCTGAGGTCCCGCGGACTGTTGGAACACCTTACCTCGACCACAGTAACGGCTACCTATACAAATTTGGGAACCGTCAACAATCTTCCCCAGAAATGCGATGGAACAATGACGAGGCCACCGCCATGCATGTTATCGCGACATCGATCCCTAACACCGTATTTACAAACATCAAGGGCAAAAATACCACCAAAGATGTGTGGGACGCCTTGAAAGCTTTGTACGAAGCACGCACCCAGATGGTCATAGTGAAGACGAGCCAGCAACTCCAGCAGACAAGGTGTAGCGAAGACGATAGTGTCCGAGAGCACTTCGATAAGCTCACCAATCTGAGAGAACAACTGGCAGCGATGGGGAAAAGCATCCCTGATAACGAATACGCATCGATTTTGATGGGATCGCTACCTGACTCATATACAGCCATCTTAGGATCCATAGCTGCAGCCGCTGAGTTGAGCGGAACAGTTGTATCCTCCGCCGTCGTGGCCAAGATAGCCACAGACGAGTACGACCGACGCACCTTAGGCAGCGAGAAGAGCAAAGATGAAGCCTTCACCGCTGACACCCAGAAGAAGAAGAAAGGCAAACGACGCGATGTCGAATGCGAAAATTGCCACAAGAAAGGCCATACGAAGGCCGAATGCTGGGCAAAAGGTGGCGGCAATGAAGGAGGAGGTCCGAGGCGCAGATCAAACAAGAACGAAGATAGGAGTAATGTCACCGCCACCAGCACTGAAACGCCTGATATAGAGGCATGGTCCGCTGTTGATGACCACGGGGAAGAAGACGCTATTCCTCGTGTGCCAATTATTGCGGCACAAGGGACCACAGAGACCCAAAGCGAGCTATATGATTCGGGGCATCGCGTCATATGTCCCCTTTCGTAAGCAATTTGTTACCTATAAACCAATCGACGCTCGCCCGATTACTGCAGCCAATAACAAAGTCTTTCATGCTATTGGTATGGGAGACCTGCAAATCGATGTGCCAAACGGTGCGACGTCGAATAAAGTCCTGTTGAAGGACACCTTGCATGCACCAGATTTGTGCCTAACAGTTGTGTCGATTGGGCGCATTGTGAAGGCCGGGTATACTGTGCAGTTTGCAGGCAATTCATGTGATATCAGGAAAACAGATGATGGTCATGTTATAGGGCGCATCCCAGCAAGCGCGAACGGATTGTTCAGAGTCGAACACGCGTTTGCAGCAGCTGACAATGCGAATCTGGCAGAACCCGTTGATATTCTCACGCTTCATCGCAGGCTGGGACATATCTCTGTCGACGCTATTCGCGCTCTCATGCGTGCCGGTGCTATCACTGGACTTCATGTAATTGACGACTTTCCACCATTCATCTGTGATTCCTGTGAATATGCCAAGACGACCCGCAAAGAAATACGCAAAGAACGCGTAGCACAGCAAGCCCAAACCTTCGGAGAGGAAGTCCATACGGACGTTTGGGGCCCTTCTCCCACTCTAAGTCTTGGAGGACGTCGGTACTACATCACTTTTACTGACGATTACACGCGTTATACCAGACTCGAAGTGCTTCACACCAAAGATCAGACTTTTCAAGCCTATAAGTCTTTCTCGGCCTGGGCTCAAACACAGCATCATGCACGCGTCCAACGTCTTCGATCAGATCGCGGCGGTGAGTACACAAGTAATCAGTTTACTGCTTATCTTCAAGAGCAAGGTACTGAACACCGCCTCACAACTGCTGATACGCCTCAGCATAACGGCGTCGCAGAATCTCTTAATCGTCGACTCATGGAATGCGTGCACGCTATCTTGCACCAGGCTGATTTGCCGAAGAATCTATGGGCTGAAGCTATGCACTTCGCTGTTTGGCTAAAGAACCGCACCTCCACCAAAGCTCTAGGCAATGTAACGCCTTATGAACGACTTTACAAGGAGAAGCCCAACCTCGCCAACGTACCTGAATGGGGCCAGCAAGTATGGGTTCATAACCCTCTGGTACCAAGTTGGACGCTCGAGCACTTCAAGCTCGATGGGTAGGTATGACGCCGATAGTACACATGCTCACCGCGTGTATTGGCCAGGCAAAAACTCTGTCTCAGTCGAACGCAACCTCAAATTTATTTCGCCAACCATCATTGTCAATACATTACCACCCAGCTACGCGTCTACTATGGCACCAGCACAAGCTGCGCCTCCACCTGCTCCGGCACAACCACCTGCCCTGCAGTGCAAGGTACTCAAGTGCCTGCGCCAGTCGATCCTAATGCTCCAGCTGCGACACCTCAGCAACCGTTACCAGTCTTTATTCCTCCATCTTCACAACCAGCTGCTCCTCCATCTACGCCGTCGTACAGCCTCGTGAAATCGGTGAAGAAGAAGACGAAGTCGAACAGACTATCACACCACGACGCATCAGAGTCTCTACAGCTCCTTCTGCAGGACCTTCTGAGCCACGCCGTTCCGGACGCACCTCACGCGTACCAGGATTCTATAGGCAATTAGCTCAGGAAGATGAAACTGACTCTGAGCATCTAGACTATGTCTTCTGTGCTGATCATGATGACATCGTTGCAGAAGCGATATCCGATCTTAACAACGATCCCACATCACTTACTGAAGCACAAGCACGACCAGATTGGCCTCAATGGAGAGAAGCAATGGATCGTGAAATGGCGACGCTGGAGCAAGCACACACATGGCGCACGGTGCAGCGGACGATGAATATGAATGTAGTAGGATCGAAGTGGGTATTCCGCATTAAGCGCAAGGCCGATGGAAGCATTGACAAGTACAAGGCACATCTCGTCGCCCGAGGCTTTACTCAGGTATATGGCCTGGATTACTTCAATACATATTCCCAGTCGCGAGGCTTACCACCATACGCCTTATCCTAGCAGTTGCAGCACGATACAACTGGGATATAGAAAGCTTCGACTTCATAGGCGCATATCTCAATGGTGAACTCGACGACAATGAAGAAATCTATATGCAATCTCCTCCAGGCTACGATAATGACGCGCGTACTGTCAAACGACTCCAGAAGTCCCTTTATGGACTCAAACAAGCAGGTCGCAAATGGTATGATACCCTTGTACGCACCCTTACAAGTTTAGGCTTCAAAGTAACCAACGCCGATCCGGGGTGTTTTATACACGCGTTGAAGGGAACATACTCATCCTTGCGGTCCACGTTGACGATTGTATCCTTACAGGCAGTTCAAGCGAGTTGATTACGCTTTACAAGGCAAAGCTAAATGCTTGCCATGCGCTGATTGATCTAGGACCGGTTCACTGGCTCCTAGGTATCAAAATCACTCGTGATCGTGCTGTGCATACCATATCCTTATCACAGTCATCCTTTATCGACACTATACTCTCCCGGTTCTCTATGGCTAAGGCGAAACCCTATGGCTCTCCCATGGTTCCTGGAACCATCTATACGAAGAAGGATTCACCCTCTACACCTGACGAAATCGCGCGCATGCAACGTACCCCATATCGACAAGCCATAGGCAGTCTTATGTACGCTGCTGTTGCCACTCGTCCTGACATAGCCTTCGCCGTCTCTATCCTCTCGCGCTTCCTGAATAACCCAGGTGATGCGCATTGGGAAGCAGTGAAGCGTATCTTTCGCTACTTGAAATTCACTAAAGACTTCTCATTGACTTATGGAGGAGATCGACATGATCTCAAAGGCTATACGGACGCGGATGGTAACACCCAAGAGGATCAACGCGCCATTTCAGGGTACACCTTCCTTATCGACGGAGGAGCTATTTCGTGGGGCGCCAAGAAGCAAGAGCTAGTAACTCTGTCTACGACCGAAGGAGAATATGTCGCAGCCACGCACGCAGCAAAGGAGGCCTTATGGCTTCACAAGTTAGTCAATGACATTCTACCTCATCTTTTACATCCTCCTACGACTCTACACTGCGATAATCAGTCAGCAATCAAACTAGCAACGACTGACAATTATCATACGCGTACAAAGCATCTCGATCAGCGGTATCATTTCATTCGAGATCTTATCAGCAAAAGCGTAATCAATCTGTGCTACTGTCCTACTGAAGATATGATAGCCGACATGCTAACAAAAGCTTTACCTAAATGGAAGGTAATGGCTTTCTCTAATGCCCTTGGCCTACGTCGCGCTTGCGGGGGTGTGTTGGATTAAAGGCCCTTCGGGGCATGGCCTTTTGATTCGGAACGGCCTCTTGACTCGAATGTAATTATGTTTCTTTATCTTCTTTTCCCTTCGTCTCAAGGACGACTTCAATCCGTTTGTATCAAGCACGCCGTCTTAAGGACGCGCGTATATGTAATTGTGATTAGTATATTATGACGTCGGATTACTGTAATGTCTCCTACTGTACGATTTCGAATAATTCGTCAGTCACGCGTCACAAGGGTGCCTGACGTAGACGAAATGTGAGTCCTGTCACGGGTCACAAAGTAAACTGACGAATCCACGGGGCAGCTGTATCGTCCTGAAGCGGCAAAAAATGTCACTTCGCCCAGCATGCTTGTCACACCCGACGAAATTTGCACAATGTCACAGGTCACCCACCAACTGACGAAGCAAAAATTTCGTCAGGTGTGTCACAGTCACATGTGGGTGACGATCTATTCGAGATTGTACAGTATCTTAGTAATACTTGTATTCTTTGTAGCGTACTTGTAGTCTTAAGGGCTTCACATATAGCCCCTGAATGTAATCCCTTTCTTTCGCACCTTCGCGCGCCCCATAATCTCATCAGATCCTTCAGAGCCTCAGCACACTACTTACAAGACGGTTGTTGGCGCAGTCCACGTGATCTTCGATCGTAAGCCCTAAGTTACAATAAGGGAAAATGGGGTCCCAAGGTCGTTCATCGCCGGTGGTCTGGATCTCTGGATCACTTACCTTACCTTCATTCATTATTTCTATTGGCGCAGCCTTGGCGGCGCTCCATTTCTGTGGGAACTCATATAGTCGTTTTAGGACGGAAGGCCGGAAGCGTATGAACAACCACCTCCATAGTGAGTTCGACGATATCCTGTACCGGTTCTGGACATTTCCTCTGATGCTCACATCTACAGTATGTTCTCCTGCACTCCCGATCTCCTAGACTCGGCAGAGCCCGGCTGATGCTCTCGACGGCTCTCATCATATCGACGTCCGCCGTGACGGCGCCACTCATGCAGCAGCAGTACTGCTCTTGATGGAGGGAGTCTCGCCATTCTGCAAGTATCCCATCATGACCGGAAACATATCACCTCCTGCATATTCTCGCGAGGGCCCTTTCCTGATTCTTAAGCCTCTTAGCCCCTGGGACGATTCTATCACAACCTTCGTCACTTGCCTTCTCCACTGTCGTGCCATCACATCCGTTTCATGTGCCCGTTTATAGTGTTAAATGACAGCGTTCTTCGTCCATATGCCAGGAGATATCCAGGGCGAAAAGACGCTCCGGGTGACCTGGAGCCATGCGCCGCCCAGTCGGAGGAAAGGGGCGTTCTACCCGAACAAAGCACTGTTTGCCGCCGGATGGTAGTACGTACATGAATTACGACGAGGTCGAGCGTCGCGGGTGGAGATTTTCAGGCAAGATCAAGGAACTTGGGGATCGGCATAATTGTCACGAGTTGTGGGAGGTAGCTACTGCCAGGACCAAGATCGATGACAGAGGTATGGTGTCAAGGGCAAATGTGCTATGCGACACGGGTAAATAGAGTAACTGGGACAAATTATTCAGGTTTATTGCCATCGTCTTTTTCAGCCTCATCTGTCAGTGGACGACTGAGGCGATCTGTATTCACACACATTCACGTACAGTAATCATTGCCAATACTGTAGTCATTACAGTAGGTCGTGATGAACCCAAAATTTAATGTCAGGGGAAAGCTACGTAATAATCCTCCTTCCGCCAGCGACAGGCACCAATTGAAGCCAAGGACCGGGGCAAAGTTTGGTGAGTAGTCACTGGAACGACAGCACAATAAAGGCAGTAATCTCGGAATATCGGGTGTCCAGTAGTCTTTCTGGATGATCTTCCCCGGCAAAAGGGAGAAAGACGTCAAGTGTTGGACGTGGTTGTGGGGTTGTATTCAGAAAAAATACCGGTAACATGATACAGGTTTTTGTGGGCAGTACTGCTACGGCCTGGAAGTACCAGTGAAATGGGAGGCCTGCAGCTGTGAGGGTTGGGGGAGAATGCAGTCGGAACAACCGAACAACGTGATAGGAGCGAAGTCTATTGTGAGAGTCGGAAAAACGGATAGCAAGTACTGTGCTTTGCGCCGCACTGGTTGGGCCCAAAAATCACGCTCTGTCGCGAGCCTCTCATGCAAGATCACCCAATAAAGAGCCACGCGGTGGCATCTATGCCGAACTAGGGACTTTGATGTCATTCATGAGGGGATTTAATTGAGTCCTTTGCTCCACCACACCCACCCTCACTCCGATAAAAAAAATTTTCTCCAGTTTTGGCATGCAAAAACAAATTTATGTTTCCAGTGGCACGCCTCCAAGTGGGATGGGTCGGTGGCACGCTTCCTGTGGCACGTTTCTAGTAACATATTTCCAGTGGCAAAGCGATAAGAACCTGGTTCTGATATGACACATAAGGTTTTGAGCCACTGTGCTGTCCCAGAATTACATACCGTGATAACCCAGGACAGTGCCATATGTCCGCGTCTCGCGGGGCGCCGTCCTTCGATTGTTGTGCTTGGGTGAAAGACCATCATTCGATCGACATGACCATACGCGAAGAAAATGATTCAGATTTTTTCTCGCTGAACAACTCGCAGCTGGTATTTTCATTGTTCCATTGTCGTCCGAACCCTTGCAAGAAACGTCCGATGAAAATTAATGGGCAGAATGATTACCCCGGCCCAGACTGCCTCAGTAACCCCTACCCTACAATAGTCCCCTGTTGGCCGTCCCTCCGATAATAGAGAACATAAAACCCACGAATGTCCATGAGCGTTCCAATTCCCCGCATATGTTGTATCTGTATTCCAGCTTTTCCGTCCACTGGCAGAAATTCATCTCAGATTCAGAGCTCTAGAACAGGCCGGGGCTTAGTTAGTCGCCGCGATTCCAGACCCGAGCTCAGGTGAGAGCGACGGATAAACAGACTGTAAACCTTTAATGACTTCGTGATAAGACTACAAAAAAGCTGAGAGACCGAAGGGTTATCAGCTATGTGGACCTAGTAATTTCCTGTAGTAGCGCCGCTTTCCATGATACACGATCAGTTGCATAATATTACACCATAATTCCCACGACTTGATGACGCTCGTCGTGAGGCCGTCAGGCGTCGTGCCTCACGTGCTCAGGTTTGGTGTGCGACTACACTGACTGCCGCCACTAGAATCGGACTCACAGCCGATGGGGGCCTCCCACCAGTTATCTGTCACACGGATCAGGCGTTGTGCGTGCTACGCCGAACTCAGAAACTGACCCGACTCCAGCATCTGACAAATTTATTTACAAAGTAATACAAACCGAGCATATCCAAGTACAAGGAGTCCTTGTTATATCCTCTCCTCCTACCTATCGGACGTTTCAAAGGTAACTAATACCACTTATTTCGGCACCTTTTTCCATAGAACGCTAGAGGGCAACATTGAGTAATCGATCAACGGGACGGTCGGCACCATCAGAGAATATCAGCTATTTCTAGCACGATTACGACTTGCAGTCGACCAGAGGGACCATATTCAAAATAAACCGCGTTAATGAGCGACTCTGGGTTGTTGAAATAGCGTTCAGCAAAACGCCGAAGGCTGTCCAGAGCCGGCATTTCAAATTGACCCTGATTAGGCACTGCGCTGGTGTGGGCTTGGAGAAAGCCTACAGCCTCGTAACGAGGCGCATGCCAGTCATTCTCCTGATCCCACTAGAGCTGGACTTCAGTGTGGGATACAGTAACGGAGGACGTGGGCACACACAGGAGCTTGTTGACCAACAGGTCGTACCATCATCTGGCCGTTCGTACTAATTGTGGCGATACCGGTAGGATTGTCGATGCCAGGGGATTGATTCTCATACGGAGCGACTGCGCTCTTCAGCAAAAAATCACGTTAGAAGAAGACAAGGTAACTTGGGAATATGTGGCGCGTACGTTAGGAAAGCATGGGTTCTGGTAGTCTCTGTTTGGCCTGGCTGCTTGATGTTCGTATCTGGGCCTTGAGCACCACGAACAGGGGCAACTCTGGATGACGTTGTCTACATCTCGCTGAGGGGCGATTTGGGGTTGCCCAGCGGGACCGGAATCATTTGGCGTAGATGGGATCTACAGGATGAAGAGTGGCAATGAGCAAAACGTGTCCCACAAGGGATGCGATCGTAAGATGGTATACATGATCTTGTTGGTGATGAGGGTTCGACCATGCACTCGGCATTCTGAAATCAGCAGCAGGCGAGGATGAGTGAAAAGATCTGTTGAGAGTACAGATGGCTCGGGTTGGACGACCTGAATGTCAAACATGACAGCACTCCCGAGCGGGTTTTTATCCCTCGGCTGAGTAGTGTACAAAAGTAGTAAGGGTCTGGGAAGATGTTTATGAAAGCACGAAGGCCCTCCGAGCTCGGACTGTCAACAAGCAGCCGATGCAACCCCACACTGTTGGTAACGAACCAATTCTGCGGCCCTGTCACTGGTACACCACCGGCACCACTGGCACGTGTAAATTGCAAAATGCAACAAACCTGGCACCATTCACATGGGTAGCATTATGGCTATTATCTAAGTTTGACAATAATCCCATCAGGATTCATACTAGGTTCGCGCCCTTTCTGAATCCGCGGGATCTACTAACTTGAGGGTAAAAAGATTTTCATTCCAGTAATTGGTGCCTCCGACTGGGAGGCTCCGACATCTACGGCATCTGAGCATCATAATGTACTCGGAACAAACCAATGTCTATTTTTCAACACGAAATGAGATGTATCATGTTTCCTGTCGATACCAGTGAATCAATACTAGTACCCGTATTGAGATACTCGCCCGAAGGTAAGTTAGGTACGTGAAGTTGATTAAATACGATGTAATTTTATAGTTACCGAAGTCACGTGTTCACACCGCTTGCCACGTCGTAGACGGCATTCATTACAGTAGCCGTTCTCAGCCGTCCTCGACAATCTTGCGTATTCAACGATCGTTAACTGGCTAACCTCTTCCCCCTGCTCTATGCAGCAGAGCAGAAAAAGTGTGACTTGGAGCTTCAGAACCCCCTTCCCCTCCTTATCATCCTTATGCGAACTTTGCGAAGGAATAAGAAGTGAGGGGACTAGGAAGGAAGTAGTAATGTGTATTTGTTATAACTGACTTGGCCAGGGGAAATTGGATCGATCGTTCTTGTGTATGCCAAAATGATTGAGTTACAAGATCCGATTTTCACTTTTCAGGTCCTCGTATAGTTCTCTGTCACCCTCTTTCTTCCTTCCTGCGCACATCTATGACCATTCCTGGAGACCGTCCGTGTTCACTGATCATCCCCCTTCTCCCTATCTGTACAGAAGATCGGAGAAGAAACTCTGATTGGTGGTTTAATCTCCATCCCATGATCCCGTTGTGTAAGGGATAGTGTGGCTAAAAGGGGAAAAAGAATTGGGGGCATCGGAGTATTATACTAACACTGCCCCCATCAGAACGTCCTTCAAACTGCTCAATCACACGAACACCACAAACATTAACATACAACGTCAAGTGCGGAAGTGCCCCTCTATGATATACGTCATCCGAATTTTTTTTTGTATCGACTGCGGACACCGCTCACCGCCGTGTCAAAGTTCTACGAAAGTAGCGAGCTACAGATCTAGCTCTCCATGATTGAAGCCTGAAGAGATCAAGGTAAATTTTTCGATCGTATCGATCATCCTCCATTTCAAGATGTGATATTGTAATTGCCACCGAGACCTTTCTGAGATCTATTTCCTGCTCCCAGTACGGGTTCATTATGTCGAAAGCGACACGACTCTTCAATCCACCTCTACTATAGCTTTGAAGAAGCGTCCGAGTCGTTACTAGTATACTACTGAGTGTAACGTTCACTTTGCGCTCGCATATGACTGTCTGGCATCAGTCGCATCAGCCCGAGCCTCCAATCCGCGGAGGGCACTGAGGTACACTTGCGAATGAGCTGACTTCCTTCCACAGAACGTATCTTGCTAGGTGGAAGTGCAGAAGACGGGCGTTGTGAACGAAGGACATCAGGGGCTAAGGGTAGCAATTGAACGTCGAATAGACAGGGCACCAAACATTTACATACCTTGAGAGCGCGTCGTTATTATCCGTGTGGTGGTTGGGCATCATGGGATCCCGTCAGACTTTCGTGCCTAAGGGGATTCACCGCGAATAACGGTGGTAAGGAGGGTGGTGACACTGGTTCAGATATATGACAGGAACAGGGGATAGCACTGACAGTATGGATACTATCACTATCCAAGCAGTCGGTTTGGGGAAGGAGGTTGCTCCTCGCGGAGGTGATGGCAAATCGGTGATAGAGGTGCTCATTGAGAGAAATGTGAAAAAGATTTACCTTATGGAGAAGTATTCCGAGGAGAAAGGTGGTTTGGAATAGCGATTTGACAGTGTGTGACGACGGGGTGGTGGCTGTTCTGTTGCCCACTTGATTTGGAAGACCTAGGCTAACACGTGCTGTTCAATCAAGTCACCGAGTATCTTTTGTGTGGTACAAGCGCCAAAAGGAGTGGAGCCTGATCATCCTAATAATGCAGTTCAGGGGCTCCGTGGAGAGCGCGGCGCTCGTCCTCATTTTCAGAGCCCACCGGAAGGCCTAGGTGAGTTATCTGATCCTGGCCGTTGCGGCGTTGTATGATCTTCGCAAGCTACCGCATCTCCGACGTGCAGCTATACCGGAAGTGCTTTCGAACTTACTCATAATTGAATACGGAAAATTTGACAGACCAACTGACAGACTGACAATCACCCGAAATGTTTTAAATTGTAGTCAGACCCCGAGATGAACGGGATCTGGTGGAACCGTGGAAGGTGGATGATGATCCCGAGCGCCGCCTAATTGTGGAAGTTATGAGGAATGAAGATGATGATCTCGGCAAAGTGTGCGAAGGGTGATAAGAGAAAAAAGGTACGATGGTCCCCTCACCAGCTGTGTGCACTGTGGGACCAAGCAGCAGTTTCTCAGGCTGCCCCGTTCTAAACCATTAAATTGGAATTGACGCCACAGTGATGCCTTCAAGTTTGCGATCACATGACCAGGTACCGTGGCAACATTGCCGCGATGTTGCCGCGACTAAACTTGCGCGCGAGCTTGCGCCCCGGGCTTTTTTCTGTTCCCCATGCAGTGAGTCAGACTCTGCCCTAGCACGGCAAGTGGCTTGATGTCAGCCACTGCCAAGCCTGCGAGTAACCTTGAGCTTCACCTTGATCGTACACTGTGTCCTGCAAACCCCAGCAAACGTTCGTTAGTCGTTACTGCGAGATTCAGCGAGAACGGAGCCATAGTCAAGAAACTTGTATCCGCAACCGTACATGCTCCTTGGTAAGGAGCACTCTAAGGGCCCTTGGAATCGTCACACTCTTTTTCTGAAGGTAAATATTAATCAAAATTCATGTAAGGCAACTGACGCCTCACTCTTCCACACCCAGCAGATGGCACCTTACCGCGTACCCAGATCCTTTTATCAGGCTAGGCGTTCTATTCCCATACGCAGACCTTCTGGTTTACTTCCCTCGACACTCCTTTGGCTCAGCAGCACTCCCAGGAGTACTCCTGGACCGCACAGGATTCTCCAAAAATGTGAAGTACTGTATTATACTTCCAGTGTCTTTGTTGTCTAACTGTTCGGCCCAGTCAGTCTCCGTAAGCAACCATTCATGTAAAGGTTCAAGTTGTAAGCGTGGCCTACTAAAAGTGTCGAGGATGAAGGAACACACAGACCTTTGGTACGTGGTACCCTTGATATTTGTCTTGCACGCTCTTCAACTAATGTTATCCCGTACTGCTTTCGAGTCTACTCGTACCGCGCACTGAGGCTTGTCGGCCTTGGACAATGCACTGTGGATGAAGAAGCATCCAGGTATTGTCCCAGGCCGCTGTGATGCACCTTCCTTGTTCTGCCCTTCACGTTCTTTAAAAAGTTGGGTTACCGCATCAGGAATCTAGTTAGGTTTCTGCGGTGCTTTTATACTCCCAAGGGTAAATTCCGTCAGACTTGCAAAGCCGCGGAGCACCAAACGTGCGAATCATGTTGATATTGTAAAATACCTTCGCTCATCTTAACATCTTATCTCTGACTTGTCCCTGATTGCCGATCTCTTGATACAATAAATCATACAAAGTATAAATTCGTCAAATGACAACACTTTTCTTTTATAACCCGATACACAGACCTCTCCTTGACAAGCTTGACTACGCTCCCACCCTCAAGCCTGAGTGTGACCTTCCTCCAGGCCTCACCGAATAACGAAAGCGTGCGTTCTTGCATCATGACGCGTGTCGACAACACCATCCCGACTATCGCGCACCTCTTGTCGATGAATGATCCGTGCTCTCTAGGATACCCTTGTTCCCCACAACATCGTGAGCAGAGCCTCAGATACGAATGATCTTCCGAGTGAATCCTTACACTGCTTTCGTTCTCATTCAAGTTCGTGCTGAATCTTCTCGCGCCGGGGCATTGATGAGCTTGAGTAGGATGCGACACCACAAGATGTTCAAAGGTAACTCGACTAACGTCCATAACAGTGATGAAAATGCTGTCCTTCAATTTAGGCAGGAACGGAGCGCATGCGGGTGGTGTGCATCGTCTTGACTTCGGACTATCAGGTCGAGGTTCCACAGGCAGAGCTGAAGTTGAAGGACGTCAGGAACAGGAGCAGCTGGCTTGCGGATTACATCACCGATAAGTCTTCAAGCTTCAAAGACTGCTTGAAAGTCTGTGTTGGCGTACCGGTACTGTAATCTGACGGATTGGTAGCATCTCAACTGTAATGGAGGCGGAATCAAGTACACGACCCAGTACACGGTCGGTCTTCGCGTTCTTGGCTGGGCATCAAGCTCCTACTCGATATCACATAGCTACCTTACATATACTAACGGAAGATCATTAACAGGACGAACTCAAGCCTACTCCCATTATTGTGCAGGTAGTTCCGCGTGCTTCAATTCTTCAATTTCTTCCTGTTGCATTATCCTCCAATCGAAGAGCGCCAGATCCGTGTGCTATCTGAGAGTCGCATCCTTCTGCATGCTGTATGAAATCGTTATAGAGCTGCTGTCTCATTCGTCCTAAAAAGACGGACGAAATTTTTTGTCATGGCCAGGAAGACTAGGCCAGAACCACCCAGGGTAGGCCTTCCCGTGACAACCCTTGATAGTGATCTTTTGTTCGTAACCTCATTGAAGGCGCCGATATAGTGATTGCACATAATGCAGGAAAGTTTCGAGACACCGACGTAGGGTAAGACGTCCTTGACTTCGTCCTTGGCCATCGCTATAATCATGGCTAGCTCGGCGTGGACTGTAGGTTCCAACGGACCACTTCAGAAACCTTCAGCTTCTCCAGAAGCAACTCAATGAACGAGTCGCGGTCCCGTCCTCAACAGAATCGTAGTTGCTTCGGCCAGGGCTGCATCTAAAGCCACTTGGATGGTCTCTGAAGATAGGTCGCAGAAATATGGAGCCGTGGTTGGTGAGGGAGGACTTGAACTGAGAATCTCCCTTGTATAATTCTGCGAAGGCGACTGGACTGGGTCAGGGAAAAGAGGCTGTAGGCCGAGATCAAGGAGACATGATCTTCAACGCCAACGCCGAAGCTGGAAAGGTGTGCGATGCTCTAAAGAAAATATGTGGATTCCGGTTAGAGTAAAATCATTTAGGTGTCGGATTACGCACCGTTAGCCAGCCATACATCCGCCTGGTCAAGCAATGTAACATTATGGTCGTCTTCGGGAAGAAGATTATGTCTCGTCCAGTGCGAATACATTTTTAGAAGCATTTTTATACTGATAGTGGGAAGTTGTTTCGTGGTCTGGGCGTTGGTAACGTGCTTGATAATCGTGTTCACATCGTCAAGGAATTCCAGCAACGTGGAACGCTCCTCGGGCTTGAAGTGCGTCCGATCCTGCTCAATGTACCCCCGAATATCCGAAAGCTTGTGCGCGTGCTTGTTAACGCGACGCGCAAAAATGTCGAATGAGTAGTCGTGGATGACTCTGCAGATTTCGATGAGGTCGTTCTCTAAATCGTTCGTGATGACTTCGGGAGCGTTTATTGCCTTGTAAGGGACTTGGCGAAGCATATTGAAGACGACCTGTAGGTGTTGAGGACAACGAAGAGCCGCTTCATCATCGTAGTTGAAAACGATGTACAATCGCGTTTCTAGAGTGCCTTTATCATCCTTTAAGCAGGCCATCGTGGCGGCGACGTTTCCTCGTTGACAGAGTGAGATATTGGCGACTGCATCGAGAAGTGTCTGTAGGCGCCGCGCGAACGGGCCATCGATGCTCCGAATACCGGGGACGACACGGGATCGTTCATCGGCGGACGGTAGGCGCCGATTTTCGAGTCTGGGAGAGAAAAGCTCTGCGTAATATTCTGGGTCCTCTGTACCGATGATTCGCTGGTCGATCCCGGACATGATGACGGAAACTATGATGGAAAGTGGAAACCGGTAAAAAGGGGTGCGCAGATTGCGTGAGAAATCAGTCACTATCTCAACACTAGCGAACCAATCTGATAACAAAATATTCAAGCAAAGCATAGTAAAGCGACATTATATATCCCCTCTATCTGGACGTTACGCCACCGTACGTTCTGGCGTCTGAAACGTTTCCGGCCATCTATGTCCATATTCCGTACTTTCTCACGACAACTTGGGTTACGCATCAGGAATCAAATTGGATGCTATGCACTGTATGCAGCCTTTATGCATCATATGTCATTGCTCTCACCGCAACAACTCGTCCTAAGCCGCCGATCTCCTTACCGATCTCCTGACGCTTACTATAACATAATGTAAATTAGACAAATGGCAGCGCTTCTTTTTTTGTCTTTTTGAATTAGGAGTTGCATACAGCTCGAGATCGGCGTCAAAGTGCACAATGAAAATTTGTTCATAAGTGATACGTGACTAAGAGTGCCCGAAAGATGCCACTCGCGGATGAACAAAATGAAAAGGGTCGCTTGTACATGTGAGAGGGACGTAGATGTGGGTAAGGTCAGGGTTTGGTTATCCAAGGTCGGCGACAAGTGAGTCAAGCTTTTCTGAAAATGACCCGGATTGTATACCGTAAGGTACCCTGACCGTATTAAGAATATTCCGTTCCTGGACTTCCCCATCTCGCAGATCAACGGCACTGAGACTCGGTCTGAGAGGCGAGAAATACTAAGGAACGAGGAAAACTGATGCGGACAAGTCTGATCTGATCATGACTGAACCCTGGCTTGGGAAGAGGTGCGGCTGGTGCGGCCGGTGAGGGGCCGGACAAGGTGGGTGAACTGTGAAGGTGAAGTAGGTGCGGAGAAAAAATAAGACGAAGAAATGAGCGGGACTTCACTCACTTCAGCTACGGTGATGCCATCCGCGTCGCCTTTCCAAGTCTCAACCAGATCCTTGTCGTGTTTTTCAGATTTCCTGAGCGAGCGCGACCACAAATTTGATGTTGACTTTCGTATGCGCCTGTAAAGGGTCAGGATAAAGTGATCGCAGACGGATAAAATGAGTCAACACACCACCAGCTTCATATAGGAGAGTGCTAGATCAGGACTCATGAGTATCAAGAGGTGAGGGTTCCGGCATTGATGACGGAGAACGCAACTTCTTAACGGATCTTTTTGGGGGTCTGCTGCGGCAAGGAAATCATCCTGTGTAACGTAAATCAGTATTTATATTTTCGATGAAGGTGCTATAGAAATCCGAAGGGATTCCTTAGGTTTCAGGTTCAAGTTAAGCACGGGACGCACAGTCACGCACAGCACAGCTTGTTGGGCGCGTAGGCGCTCTCCGTCGAGTGTCATTGTTAGTGACGCCGAAACTAGTTCCGTTCCTAGCTTCTCATGTGCACGTGAATGGAGCTGAAGTGATTCCGCATCCGTGGACAGGGAGTGGACAAATGTTATCCGCCGTGGTGTCTTATCAAGCAAGTTCACTGAAGTGCAGCAGCAGTGCTCCGCTGCTGCGGATCTGATTCGGCTGGCCGATGCTCTGGCAGTTGTTGATAGTGGATCAAGTTCGTATCAGCTACGTGAGAGGGTGGAAACGACGCACCGTACAATGATGGATGCGTCTGGCCCGGAAGAAGGGGCCTCCGGGAAGAGCTTGAAATGGGTTCATGGAGGTATATTCATAGTCCCATGCCATACAGACGGAGTAGGCTGAGATTGAAAAGTTGTTCCGCTGGACGAAACCTAAGCTTGTACGAATTGTGTTGGATCGGGGCTTTGCAAGGGCTGTGATGAAATAGAGGCGGTGGCAGAGGTGGCTTCAGATGAAGACTTGGCTGGTACGATAAGGGTGATAAGCAGACGGATCGTGACACTGGGTCACGGTCGAAACTCACGGCTCTGTGATATTGGGTATGAATAGGAGTGTGAACATCGACGTGAGGGGAAAGTGACTGGCGACGCGATCTGAGGCAGTGGCTTTAGAGAAGGACGAGGTCGAGGGAGGCGGGCGAGAGGTCGCATCCTGCTAGGAGGGCCTCGAGCCGGCCCAGACTGTGGCTTCGGCTTCGAGTAAACAGGGACATTGGAGACGCGCGCCGGGCAGCCTGGACGAGTGATTGCAAATCACATCCTTAGAAGTCATTCATTCGAGAGATCTACGGTCAGATTAGGACGATGGCGATGTGACGAAGGCTTTCCCAGTCGAGAACATATTCGACCCTGCAAAGATCGCTCATATAAATGTGGTTGCTTGGCTTGACAAGAATATCAGGTCTAAGGCCCGGCGATAGTCAGCGGGCTGGAGAAGTTGAGTGTGGCCATCGTCATAGGTTATAAGGGACGAAAAAGAAATGAGGGGACGTCATTCTAGACACGTTATAGTTCAGGGACTATAGACGTCTGTCTTTGGGTGTGGGTTGGATAGAGTGAGATGGTTTCATCTATGTCTGCGAACATCCTATTTCCATCGTTATAGGCGATGATGATCTGTCGAAGGCATTTCGGAGTGAGAGTTTCAGACGATGACATCATTTATCCAGACGCCACGTACAGTAGGTGAAGCCGATAAGCTTGTAAAATCTCGAAGTAACAGTTTACTTGGAGCAGGATTGACTTGACTGAAGCTTCTCGTTGAACGGCGTAGAGACTCGGTCTGACGGGCGGTACGAGCCGGTGGTCACGAGCTGCAGCGCGGGAAGAAATGAGCGGTGAGCGGGCGGAAAAGGAACGTGGCCACGTGTTTAGAGTCCCACGCACTCATCTTATTTCGTCTCATGATCTCATCTCCCCTCACATTCCGCGTATGTCCACGCGGCCAGAAATGAAAATGATGACTGATTGTGTGGCGGAGCAAGAATCCTTCTCATCCTCAGGTCCGAGCCTTCCAATTAATTCTCTTTATTCTTGGTAACCCTCACCGGTTGTGTAAGCAGTCGCCGGTGCAACAACAACATATGCTGCGTTAGACGGGGCCTATAAGAAGATGCAAGTTGAGCACTCTGGTTTAATACCCCGGGAACCAAAGTGTATTTCCCAACCGGTGATCAATTACCTATTACTATAAGTGGTACACAGGCCTAGCCCCCGTCACGGTGATCCTCAGTCCGCACTGGT
Source organism: Russula griseocarnosa (assembly GCA_022884055.1). Taxonomy (NCBI): domain Eukaryota; kingdom Fungi; phylum Basidiomycota; class Agaricomycetes; order Russulales; family Russulaceae; genus Russula; species Russula griseocarnosa. The sequence continues at coordinate 80,179 of JAGKRU010000063.1, read as the reverse complement.
GTGGCTGCTAGCGCTGTCTTAGGTCAAGGTCTGATTCAACGTGCTTGCATTGAAACCAACATCGCTTCCGGAGAATTCTTACTTTGATTTCTATCATGTGGAGGTGATCGGATGTTGTTAGCACCACGCGGCTTTGCCGGTAAGAAAGCAATTCGAAGAGGGAATCTGACCCCGTTTCAACACTAACTAACTATCTTACAACGATGGTAGCAACTCGAAATCACAACAAAGCGCGAGATCCACATTATATCTTCTCCCTCCTACTCCGAGTCAGACGATAGAAAGGTAGCTAAAACTTCTTTCTGGCCCCATCTCTAGGGACGTCGACTGACAAGCATAGCTAATTAAATGGCGGTATCCGTGAGAATATCACCTATGTCTATCGTGATGACAGCCTGGAATCGGCCAGAGGGACCAGGTTCCAAGTGAACTCCATTAACAGTCGAATCTGGGTTGCTGACGTAGCGTCCAGCAAGGCGCCGAAGACGCTCGGGGACCGACAGATCAAGGGCGCCTTCATTAGGCGCCATACCCATCTCGACTTGGGGCGGGTCTACCTCATGCAGAGGTCCATATCTGGCACTCTCCTGATACTGCTGGAGAGAGGATTCAGCCAGGCCCGAGGACAGAGTATCTGAGTACACACCGGAGCTTGTGGAGCGACGGACCATGCTTGTGTTGGGTAACCCACAGTCGCAGCGATGCCGGCTGGGTGGGCACCACCGACATTCTGATTTGCATATGGGACGACTGATTCCTTTAAAGAAGAATGGCAGTCAGAAGGAAGACAGGGAAGCGGTGAGGTATATGGTGCATACAATCGGGGGCGATGGGTCTTGTATTATGGTACCCCCGGTCATTTCATGGTCGACGTCTGTGGTCCTTGAGCAGATTGGAGTCATTGGACAGAAGCAATTCTGTGTAGCGGCACTTGTATCCGGTTTTGCCTCTGACCAGCCAGAATGGATCATCTAAAGGGACGGGACCTAAGGAACGAGGTTTTCCAATGAGCAAGGAATTCTGGGAAACCCTTGTTGATGCATAATAGTATGACGTACATAATCTCTCTGGTGAGTTGCCCATGCACTCGCCATTGGGAATGATTTGGCAGATGAGGGCAATTGGAAAGGTCTGTTGGAGATACGGAAGCTGGCTCTGTATGGGGTTTGTCGGACAGTACAAGTAAAAGTTGCAGGAATCTGAGGAGGGTGGGTGAGCCGTGAGCCGTACTGTCCCTTCTTTTAACTTGAACGTTGGACCACGCCAATATTCAAACTCCGCTTGGTGATAGCGTTTTCCGGTATTCCAGACCTTGTACAGATGTATTACGTTTCGCAATGCCCTTTGTAGAGCCGTGTCCTACCCCAACTCACCTATCTGGTATGGGTCCCCCGCTATGCAATTCCAAAGCCTTTCTTGACTGCACCCACGTGCCGGGTAAGGAACAGGAGTGGCAAGGGTGGAGCAGAGAGAGAGGTGGGATAAGGGGAATTGGACTGGAGAAAAAGCTTGGAGGAAGGGTACATATAAGGACATGAAGGGGACGCGGGTACACACAGGAGCTTGTTGGGGCTGTACCGCCGCCTGGCCGTTCGCAATAGTGGTGATACCAGTTGGTTATCGATGCCTTGGTACTAATACGCGTTGGAACGACTCGAACCTTCAGTGAAAATCTAAGTCGAAAGAAGACAGAGCGATGTTGAGGAACAGACACCGAGGCGCAGAGAAACGGGAATAGACACCGAGGAGGGTCCGGAACAGGCACCAAGATTCCAAGAAAGGGAAATACAAAACAGACACCGGAGACAAAGAGGACAGAAACAGACGCTGAGAGGAGGGGGGAGACAGAAACAGCCGCCGATAGGGAGGGAAAGAAAGAAAGAGACGCCGAAAGGAGGGCCGGAATAAGAACAGAGACAAAAAGGACAGAAGCAGACGCCGAGAGGGAGGGAAAGAAGAAACAGACACCGAGCCTGAGCGAGGAAAGGGAACAGATACCGAAGGTGGGATCAGAAGTGGATCATATTATCGCGGTTCTGGCGCGGTACTTTTACAGCAGATTCGAAAAGCCTTGACGTGCGCCGTTTTAAAAAAAAAAAAGGTTGAGTTTCTGAGTGAACCGGCAAACTCCGTACCAGCGGACCGAACGGACCGTATACGGAGTTTGTGCCAGACTCGCTCGGAAATTTTCCATTTGCCGGCCTTTTTTTTTTTTAATGGCGCACGTCAAGGTTTTCTGAATCTGCCGTGGCAATCAAGGAGATAACAAAATTTCATGGCAGCATACGAACCGGGCACGTGGAAAAACCAAGTACAACAGCATCGGACATGAGCGAACTGAACGATTGAAGCAACTGGCGGTGACAGGGGTGGGAGGGGGGTGGGCGTCCAAGGATGGGTTAGGCACCGGAACTCACGGTCCATACTGATGCCGGTGACCGGTGATCGGAGATCAAGTGGGCGATTTCGTCGGTTTCGACGGTTTCGACGCATTACCTTCATCCATCGCTACATGTATGGCCAGAATGAGGGTGACTGTGTGGTCACGGTGAAGCAAGAATCCTACTCATGTTCGTGTCCTACTTCCGTTTATTCTTTCTTAGTAATTGCCGGAACGACATCATCACGGACGCCGGGTGCTTAAAGGAAATGCTGATGAGCACCTGGGTGCGTCAATAGCTACGGGAACTGACGTATGCCAGTCTAACCCCTCACGTCGAGTCTGCTCCAACGTGCTTGCTGTGGCTAACACTGCCTCTTGGGGATTCCTGCCATGCTTATGTTTTGTCAAACAGAAGTGATCGGAGGTTGGGTGAGCCGCACCAAACCTCTTGGAAGAAACACGATATTTAGAGGAAGACTGACACTATTTCATCAATAGTGATTCATCCATGACGATTATACGGTACAACAAAGCGGGAACTGCCCATCATGCCTCCCCTTCTACTCGGACATAAGGAACAAAGCTAATTCTTACTTTGGCTCACTCTCCACTGTATGGGACGTTGGCTGACAGCTATAGCCGATCAATCGATAGTATCCCCGACAATACCACCTATTTCTACGGTGATAACGACCTGGAATTGACCAGACGGCCCCAGCTCCAAGTGAACTCCATTAACGAGCGAGCCGGGGTTGTTGACATAGCGCCCAGCAAGTCGCCGAAGACGCTCTGAGACCAGCATTGGCATGATATCAAGGACTTGAGTCTGATCAGGCTCCGCACCTGTCTGGACCTCGATAAGGTCCACTGCCTCAGACAGAGGCACATACCCAACATCCGCTTGATCCTGCTAGAGCTAGATTTCAGCGATGTACAAGGAACAGAGGATCTGACAACACACCGGAGCTTGCGGTGCGACAGACCATGTCTGAATTTGGTCGTCCATAGTAGCAGCGACGGTAGTAGGATCGCCTCCGAAATTTTGATTCCTGTATGGTTCCTGGTATTCCATAGTACGTCTGATCGTTTGAGGGTTATCTCTGTTCCTTGAGCACCATGAACAGGGGCAACCCTGGATGACGTTGTCTGAGTCTGGTTGAGCTGTGACTTGTCCTTGCCCAGCAGGTACATGATTATCCAATCTGGATGGCATCTACGGGACAAAGAACGACAATATTAATGAGCAAACTTGTCCGTCGAGAGACGCGGTAGATGGGATCGCGTACATGGCCTTGTTGGTAGCGAGGGTCAGACCATATATTCGTCATCCCGAAATCACTAGCAGGTTAGGATGGGAAGATTTACTGGGGTTACAGAGGATGGCCTGGGACGAGTTGGGAGAGAAGGTTGCAATGTGCGGAGAATTCTGGGGAGAATGGAGGGATATGTGCAGGAGTTATATAGGATCAAGGGAAGGGTTAATGCCATGGCGAGAGCCTGGGAGAGGATAGGTTGAGCAGCGAAAGCGTGACGCCGACGAGGTGGTAACGGCGCCGTTTACCTTTGGATTTGGGAGAGAGCACATGTGGACTACAATCAGGAACCGGCCGCTGCCTGTGTCCGGGGTAAGCCCCAGTGAAAACCGGCGCCGAGCCGAGCCGAGTTCATCTGATGAAATCTGGTCTGGTCAGAGTGCTCAGCCCACCTCAGTCTTTATCGGAAAATGTCCCTTTTTCAGACGAATTCTGAGTTCCTCCGCATAGAATCTGAGTGAATATTTGCCCAAAATCGGTTGCCGTCCGAGTTCTGCTGCATCCCGCTGCGCTATACTGAGACGTTCAACAGCTTCTATTTTGGTACAGACGCATACAGACGCATACAGACACATAATTTTACTGAGTTTAACCGAGCCCCATCCGAGCTCCCCTGCTCCCCTGCTTCGAGTTCATATATTCATATCGCGAAGGCCTGGAGGAAATAAAAATTGTTGTCGCGATAAGGTGTTGATCCACGTACCAGTCAGTCAGCCACCTTGGAATGTGTTGCAGTGGCAGCAAGACGAGACGCTGCTTTCCGATCCTTACTCAACGCTTCATATTTCTAGCAGAAGAAAATAAGCAAGGAAATCACAAATGATCCTCATCGACACGCACCTTTTTGACTTCGGAAGGGGTCTTGTCCCATATCGTTTTGAATTCGGAAATTGTTGGACTGTTTTCCTTGAGGTAATCGATTGCGAAGAGGTTACTAGCACCGGATGTGTCAATGAGAAATCAAGTGGTTAGACTAGATCTTACCGTGCTGATAACACCGTTGATGACGCAACCATCAACTTTCCAGCTTTCGCTTTACTACTAAAAGGCGCTGCGCAGCCTGTGCTTGCTTCAATTGGAACTTGAATCGATGGTCCTGGTATCGAAAGATCGGCTCTATTGTTTGGCGTTAGATACCGTTGCTGACCATGATCATAACTTGTACTTACAACGGGTTTATCTATTTATATAACATGTCATCAGTCAGTGAAAGGTCAGTGAGAGGTTTGAGACATAGTTTACGGTTTACCTGGCGTGGTTGGACTTGTTGCCCTTGCTCACCAAGCGCTGTATCAATAGCAGGGGAGCCAGAGATGCCTGAACTTGTCGTGGTGGAGTTCTCACCGGCCTCCACTTGACAGCCTTGGCTAAGCAGCGTCTCGTCTCTTGGCATGGGAGGAGGCGACAATGATGATGGGTTTGAGTTGTTCGGTTGTAGAGTAGGGGCGTTGGAGTGGATGGGAATGTCGGCAGAAGTAGAAAAGGCTTCAGATGGAGGAGACGAAACTTGAGTGATGGCAACCGGGACAAAGGCTGGAGTCGACGGCACTTGCTGAGTAAGACATGACGATGGTGATACAATCAATGGGGATGGAGGACTTTGAACGGTAGCAGCAGAAGGAAGGGCTGCGCTGATTGTGCTTTGTGCCAGTGAGGCAGTAGATTCAGCTGGAACGTCGTCGACCACGTCTATGACCTGCATGCCAGATGGAACTGTGGACTTGGCCTTTGTTTTCTTCCGCCTCCGATTGTTGTTGGTGTTGTCGCCATCTCTGCTCTTGCGTTTTGAAGGCCTGGCACCTAGAACAGCCAAAAATAAGGAAAAGACACGCCACACACAAGAGAGTTATGACGTACGAGTAAGGCGTCCAGGTTCCCTTGCATCGCGACACCAGTCAGGGTACTTGATGACAGCAAACCGTTCAACTTTCCAGTCTCCGTCGCAGTAACAAAATTCAGCGAATTTGGACTTCAAAACATGTGCGAGGTATGAAGCAGCTTTTGGCGTCTTCTTGGTCCAGGAACTCGGGTCAAGTCGGTGACGATAGAGCTCATTCCACGCCTGTTTTGCAGCTGATGTGAAGATCTTGATCCGTGACTCCGCCACAAGGTTGCCATCCCTGTCAGTAAGAAAACCGAGTCTTGGGACAAGTTCCCCACGATCCTTTTGTCGTTCAGTGTACTTGAACCAGTCCTCATCATGCCAATACCGCACGTAAGGATACTCCTCTTCGTTAAGGGGTTCTGGTGCAATAGGGACGTCAAGAGCCTCGGGTTTTCCTTCGCTGGGGACAGGAATGGACATCGGTGGCATGCGAGGATGTTGGGATGACGTGAGCTTGTTGATTACATCCTGGAGTTGTGTAACAAGATATCTGGAGGAAAATCATCAAATATATGCGCATATTACCGTGATGATGATACGACGCACCTCTGTGCCTGCAACTCACATTTTGCTTGTAGATGGAGCGTGTTAATGGATGCATATGCCACATTCCCAGATCGCATCAGAATCTCATGAGAAGCAGACATGATAGCAGACAATGTGGAGCTCGAATACGGAGAAAGCGACTGAGAATTAGGTTAACGCCGGCTGAATGCAAAGCATGTTGACACCCACATCAGAGGCTTGAGCATGGTTCAAAAAAGTACGTCCAGGCTGACAGACATTGGCACCATAGGGGGGATCGTAGCTATCGTCCAAGAAGGGGTCCATTGTATGAGACAAAGTCGAAAAAAAAAATTGTGCACTGCGTGATAAACAAGCTCATGTGACCGTCCCAATTCGGGCATCGCAAGTACATAGGTCAAAGTAGCGAATAATATAATCCCTATGATTACTTTATTGCTCTCTCGAATCATTATCTATGGGCTCCTCAAATCCAGTCAACTGAAAATCCTCCAATCCAGACTTCTCCAGCACAAACCACAACCCAGGGGGATCATTCGGTAGCGGAGGTAGTGGCTGCATTGAAACACATGCCACGATCCTAGAAAGCTCAACGACGCGAAGATCACTATCACCTGTATATTGGCAGGCCCACAAGGTATCCGACGACTCATTCAAGAGTTCCTGAATTGGACGAGAATACACTGAGATAAGCGCATAAGCAGTTGGTGACTCATTGGAACTGTCGGTTGTGAACAGCAGAAAGTAGAATTGAACTTCGCCGTATTCAATCTGTCCATTTAATAGCATCTTAACACACATTAGCAAAGAGTCTCGAAGGTTACAGCCATACACTCATACCTTAACATTGCGGGATACCCGTATTTTTTGTCTGGTTCGTCTCTTTTCACTCCATAAACTTCGTGCTACCTGACCATTGGGGAGACGAACTCTGCCCCATCGCCTGATTTTCGACAAATTGACTGCCCGTGAAAGAATGTTAGCGGCTGGTTCTGATATCTGTGTAGAATATCTGTCTCTTGGCCGTAACACGATGTAACCGTTTCCGAGATCCATTGCTGATTTCGGTAGATGAAACCCAGCCTTTGGGTCCAAGTCTGGATATATACTCTTGAGAGTATTGACTTGTGAACGACGAAGTGCACGCTGAGCAAGGTTCGAAAAGGGATTTGACGGCTGCCGAATTTCCTGTCCGAGGTTGCCAATTGTCCGTTCCATTGTGAATTGTGTAGAATATGCACCTGGCCCTACACGCATGACTTCGGGACAGGCATGGAGAAGGGTGTGAATGCAAGGGCGGCAGAAGTGCATACGATCAACTCGCCGCTGGTAATACAAATTCTCAAACTCCTCCACAAACTGGATAAGATTGGAATGTGCCTCTCGTAGCTTGGCGCCGATGATACGTCTTTGCACAAGGACCCGAACACCATGCACAAGCTTACAAAAGTTTTTCCAGTACTTTTTAGGCAGTACTGCACGGATAAAGCCAGGGCCAAGTCCAAACAAGTAATGGAAGTATTCAGTTGCTTTATACCCGCTGGATATCTTCTCTGCCGGATTGCGTGGAGGACGATGGAAGGAGGAAGGGAAAAATTGTGTCGCATCAGCGACAAGCTTGCCATGTGCCTGCCATGTGGTCCCGGTGAGCTTTGCCCATTCCCAAGTTCTAAGATCGTCTGTTATGTCGCATTTCAACGTTCCTCGCCAAAGTGGTATTAGCAATTCGCCGAGGTTGATAAAGAGGAGGTGCATCAGATCCAAAGGAAAGCAGCGTGGTATAGGGAACATGAGGTTGTTGGCAAGTCCGCTGAGGATGGTTGGCTTGCTGATTCCTGTTTCCTTACGGTTCTTCTCGTAATTAGTTTGATCAGTTGAAGCAACCACTTTGGAAAGGTCTCGTTGATAGTTGATGGATGAAAGAGTGTCAAGATTGCGTATATCGATGTCAGGATGGTTGCAATCATCAACCGTGTAATTATTGGGCTTCAAATGGACTGCGAAGTAGTGTCCTGCGTTGGGTTTGTGTCGGCCTTTCATTGGACAGCCAAGGCGACATCCATGTGCTCCATGGTGACCAACACGTCCATCTATCTCGGTCATTCCAAGTGCATCTGCTGTGAATAGGGCTAGAATGATCCGAGATTGGATAACCTTGGACGCTGCGGCATCCCACATGTGAAGTCCAGTCCCATTATTTTCATGTTGGAGGGCAGCGACATGATGAATGCCGCGGTAGAGATATGAATCCGTGATTTTTGGCTTGTTGGGCCCTGGGATGATAGTGCCAGGAAATATGTGCTTCTTCTGATAGCGTTGATTCGGAGAGAAGTTATTGAGAATCCAAATTGAAATCCACGTGTCAGACTTCTTGTTTTGATAGAGCTGTGCTCCGTCAAGAGATGAGGAAATGATGGTATCATCACCAGTGATCCTAATACGCTTGGCAAGCTCCTGCATCTCACTACCACACATAATGTCATCGTAAATGATATTGGCCGCATTTGTTCCGGGATTGCTGAGCGTTTCAGTGACCTCTTTTATTTTTCGGTCAAGATAGCACATGTCCATAGCTCCTGAGTGTGAACGGCGCAGGGCCTGGAGTTGTGGGCCAAGAAGGATCGTGCAAAATTGTTGACGGGGCACCTTCTTCCCTGTAGATGTGAGCTGTGCTGGATCGTGTCGTGCCTCTCCACATATGCTACAAGACTCGAGCTGTGCATATGGGCCGGTGAACGCATGACATGAGTTAATGCACATATCATCATAAACGGCAATAACGCCAGTGATTTCGGCAACCAGCTTTTTCACAGCATGGTATGAGAGAACACCCGAGTCTGGATAACGACGGAGGATTGCTTCACGAGAAGCATGGTATGTTTCCTCTGATGCGTTGGTTATGGCCAAAAAGAGGTCGAGAGAAAGACGGATGTCAGGATCAGATATACTTGTTGGTTCCTCAGAAGGGTTACGAAGGCAGTGAATGAGATCGTCATCCAGGTTCCCATTCTCGAGAGTTGCTGCACGGATTTCTTTAATATATTCCTGAGTGATTTTAATGTTATCAATGCGGGAAATGGCTGTTGGGGAATCGCCTGCTGCCTCTAAATCACTGCCAGCTATTGGAGATTGATCAATCTCGAGTTGACCGAGTGCTTGAATCGCCGCGGCACGAGCCTGCCATTCTGCGTGCAACATGGCATCCTGCTGTTCATACTCATCAAGGTCACCGGGATCAGAATCGCCGGAAAATTCAGATGGGAAGATGTTGGCACTGTCATTATGTCGGTGATGTGAAATATGAGGATCATCCTGTATGAGCGTATCGTTGGGGTTATTGTGCATGTTGGCGTCGACATCATGATGATCATCCTAAGGTTGATTTCGCTCAGAAAAATGAAGGGAAACAAGTAAATTGTGTATAGATCGATCAAGTGGATAGTACATGAGCAATAAAAACATTGTATCATACACACATATCATGATACATGCGACAATGAAGGCGAGAGTGAAAGAAACACGCACCCTCAAAGATCGGGGCCTTTTCAAGGGCCGAGGATACTGGTTATCATTTTGGAGGCTATGAGCCTCATTGTCATCATCGGAATTGAGTGGGCTGTTTGAAGACTGTCCTGCGATAGCCTCGTGACAGTTGTTTGACCAAGCAGAAAAGGATGGAATGGAAGTGGGGTGTAAATTTGCTACATGGGAGGCATGTCTTCGTCGGGTCCGCACTGTGACAAGGGCACCATTGCATCTTGAACAAGGACATGGCTGACGTGGTTCAGGCATGCTTAATCAATGGCCCATCGATTGAGCGCAATGCGCGCAATGGTTGACATAAGGTTACTAATACATCATAACTCAGATTCAAACTGCGAGCAGTCAGCTGGGCACTGCCGAACGCCGATGAACTCATATTTGCTCAGGTCAACTCGGCGCAGGTTTTCACTGGGGGTAAGCACCTGTCGTTTGAAGCATTTGATAACAATGTAATCTAGATCGTTGGGCTCACTTTTTGTGTACAGCGCCTATGTTTTTTTTAAGGAAGGAAGAGGAGCGCCTCTGGGGATGGTTTCAAGTTACCGGAGCGAGCAGGCGCCGTACTATGCTCACGGCCTCTCGACATCACCGCCTCCCTCATGTTCGCTAACAAAGCGTCATTCCCGTCGACCCTTCCTGACAAAACCGACATGTCGGAATGTGAATCTGAGTGCCAAACGCATTTGTGTTCACCGTGTGACGCATGTGACGAGTCGACGACTACCTGCAAGGACTCGAAAGTTCTGCGGTGCGCAGGTCTGCATTACTACTGTAGCATGGCCACATGCTAGTCTACCCTGATGTCAGTGCAATCTCAACTACCCTTAAACCTTTATTTCAGTCCTGTGATGTGCTATAAGATACTGCAGAACAGCAAAAGATGTCAAGTGACCTCCGTCAAGTCCTCAATTACTCGCTCATTTTTTCAACATGGCCGATGAGAAGGACTATTTAAGCCAATCACGAGGAGGCCATTGCCCCATACCTCCTTGGGCTAACCCCTACTAAGTCTAACATGTTGAACGCAACAACTGTTACGACTTGATTCAATCGGGGACTGCGGACGTCAACGCTTCTGTTGTCTTTAGAGACTAGCTTTGGTTCGCTTCATCCTCCACTCCAGTGTCGCACACGCAGAGCGATGCCACCACGCTAAAGTGGCCTACCAAAAGTGCACCTGTGAAGCGAAACTCAACGCACAACAAGACAAACCCGTGCCTATCTAGGGAATCTTGACTGTTGGAACAGCCTGAAGCTTAGGGTGAGAAAACACCGTTGTACGGAGGGGCCCGGGTCAGTGAAAGAGACTATGACTGATGGGTCAAGGGAATTGAATCGAACGGTGCACCCGCAGCAACCACGCACCTCGACAACCTCATCGTACGTCTGACTGATTTTAATTGGTGGTGAATATCAAGTCCGTGGATCGCGTTGGTCGCAAGGCTGCGCTTGAAAACGGGGTCAGCCATGAGACAATCCCCGTTTAAACATTTTAGTGATAGTACATGAGATGCACCGGGACACGGCGCACCCGGGGGTCGACGACTTGACGCTGGCCCTCGATCTGCTTGCATTTGCTGTCACTTTTCTAGAACCAGCGACATCATCGAGAAAGATAACACTGAGGTCCTCATGTCTTGATGCCAATCGGACGAAACACGCCACATAATTTACGAAGTGGGCTCTGACTAAAGGTTCTCTGAAGGAGAAATTGGAAATTGATGTCTGAATCTAAAAAACGGAGATGAAGAGAGGCGCCGAGCGGCGCATTAATATGGATGCGCTTTCCATTAACCGTCATAGGCTCTACAGCTTATCTCACTACGAATCATCCGCGTTTTATGATTTTGCAGCTTTTTTGCGTCTCCTTTCTCGCTCGGGAAGATGGCCAAGTTCCTCTTCGCCGCTTATCCAAGTCGAGGATCCGACCTTGAGCGCTCGAGCGTTCCGACACGTGTAAGGGTTGACCGCAGCCCTGCAAAGATTCCACTAGTGGCAGAATGCCAGAGACCGGGGTTGCGAAGAATGGATACCTTTTGATACGATCATTCCGCCGCCAGCCACATTACATAGTAGATCCCAAGACCCAGTTGATTCAAAATAGTATCTCTTACCCCCGCGATGTACGCTGGACTAGCGTTGGTCCGGTTAAATCGGATCAGTCAAGAATAGTAAAGCTCCACTCGATAAAACCGCGGAGTATAATACCACAGCATGAGCCTAGAGTACATGCAAACAATACATAACTTGAACTGGATACTTGGCTGGTGACTCGATTATGTCTAAACGAAGATGATCCCTTTGGCAATTACAAGTGCATTAAATAACAGGATAATTGAGTGAGTGAGGCTTCTATTGGAATGGAGATGAGCGTGCAAGGGTTCGGTTGTGGTAGCGGAGTACTGCGCTATTATACCGGAATTGAAATTGCACTTGGTACTTGGTAGGTGTAATTCATTTATCATAAATAGATAAAAATCTGAATCGTGATATTTCTGTTCTGGAATTTCACAGGATGTTATTCCAACGGGTCTAGTATGTACATTAAAACTTTTTCAAATGTGTGCTTCTTAAGAATACATCGTGGGATCGTCACCAAGAACAAGGGTCATTCTTTTCTATTGTAACTGGAGTCAGTGAGAAATCCGCCGTTTTTGAACACACCATGAAGGGGTCTATAAATCTGACCAAGTCAGTCCTGCTTGTTCCACACCCCATTCCCAAGAGAAATCGAGAGTCGTAAGGAGTTGAAGGAGGCTGTGTTCCGGGTGGGGGAGAGATCATATCTGTGGAAAACAAAAACTGGTACACACCACAGAGCGGCGGCAGATACAGCCAATCAGGGGCGTGGATCAGAGTAGACAAAGGCCGTCACGCTGAGGGTGAGGCGAAAGCGCCACTGGTGGACGACTATGGAAGGTCGACGCTGACTATCGGTGGTTCTTGCATAAGCCAGGAGGATGTCAGCACCAACATTGCCGATTGTGTAGCTCGGGTGATGGCTGACTAGAAGAGCTACAGAAAGGATTGGTCATGACATTTTAGAGTTGACACTGGTAGGCTGCTGCTGTCATTTCGGATGCGAGATTGTCTTTGTTCAATGTCATTATTGATTAGATATAAGGTCGATATCTCGCCTTGTTGGTTAATACCGTTTTAAGCTTATGCGGTACCACGTAGAACGGATGGTGCGAGTTTGTTCTGAGCACGAGGTAAGCCGCTGTGTGCCACACTTGTGCCATGTACAGTGAGTGAAGCCGATAAAAGCGAGCAAAAGCTCAAAGTAGCCGTTTACTCGAGCAGGATTGACCTAATTGAAGTTTCTTGTTGAGACTCGGCCTGATGGCAAATAAAAACTGAGGGACAAGGATGGGCAGCAGTAGAATACGGCATGAGAACTAGGCTGGAGGCGGTCGCGCAAGCCGGAGGGGTGATGCAAGACTGTGGGAAAGAAATTGAAATACATAATACTATCACGGCGGGCAGGAGTGAATAAGGAGAGTCCACTTATGGTCGACTAAGGGATTAAATGATGTCCAATAAGTCAACAACTAATGAATTTTAAATACAAATAGTCTACTTATTGACAAATTGAATTGAGAAAGACATAAGTAGACAGTTTTAATTTAAAATCTATACCCTGTCGACTTATTGGACACTATTTGATCCCTTACTTGACCATAAGTGGGCTCCGCTTATGCTCTCCTGCCCGTCGTGTATGGTGCCCGCGGAGTTAAGAATGCACCTAGTAGTTGAAAGTGATATGTTTTGATCTGGATTGCAGCATTTCTGCTCCGGAGTTCTACGGGATATATTCTAATAAATCTCTAGTATGTGTATGAAAATCGGCTAAGGTGTGGTGTCTCAGGAATGCATTGCGCGATGGTTGCCGAGAACAGGAGTTGCCAATTTCTGTCGAAAATGGACTCTGTAGGTCTAAAACTGCGCCAAATCTCTCCGAAAAAAATATGTAGAGTTCTTAATACACATGCCATTGTATTTCAATACTATGTTCATTGCTGTGAGGCGTTATACTCATGGAGTGGACCAAGATATCTATGAGCGTGACAAAGACACATCAAAGTTCAAGCGTTCAAGCATACGTTCAAGTGCCGCTCGGCCCGCTCCAAACAATCCTTCTGGGCCACCGCACTGTCACACAGTCATCGGTCGCGGAAATTGTAGACCACAATGGAGGCTTGTTGAGCAGCCTTCGTCGCCACTCGTCGCCACACTTGACAGTCTCGACGACTGGCTCGGTATCTGACGTAAACATCATCAAGTTCACCTTGCTGCCCCTCCTTGCCGTCCTCCTGGCTCAATGCAGCATCTTCCTCCTCGTCCTTGTGAACTCAAAGTTCTCCACCAATCATGGCAGTTATTCCTATTGACCCTTCCTCGAGCTTCCTCTTCCAGCCAAGTCAACGATAAAACATAGACCGCCGCGCTCGAATAATCGCGACATGTCAGAACCTAAATCTGAGTGCCAAACGTATTTGTGTTCACCGTGCGACAGACTCAAAAGATCTGTGGTGGCAGATCTGTTTACGACTGTAGCCCACAGCCACATGCTAGTCTACCCTGCTGTCAGTGCGTGCAATATCAACTACTCTTAAACCATTATTTCAGTTCTGTGATGTGCTACTATAAGATACCGCAGAAGATGTCAAGTGTGACCTCAAGTCCTCAATTACTCACTTGTTTTTTCAACATGGCGGATGAGAAGAAATATTTAAGCCAATCACGAGGAGGCCATGGCCCTTGCTACACGCAGCAACGACTCGGGTCTCGGGTAGTGTTGCCGCGGTCCACATTTTATTCACCATATACAGTATGGGCCAAATGAATTGAAAAACTGCCATATATGGTAAATAAAATGTGGACCGCGGCAACACTAGTCTCGGGCACCACCGGTAGGCTCGATGCTGACATTTTCTCGCTTACATCACAGACATATGTGTTTATTTAAGACCCGGAAAGCATATCACCCTTAACTTTTGGCACTGGGGTACTACATGTGAGGACCCCCGAAAATACAATGTGTCAATGTGCGACCATCGGGCACGGAATTGAGCTGGCAAATATCAGGAAGGCATGATATCTGTGCCTTGGGAGCTTCCATCGAGTTAAGCTGCTCGAAGGAAATCGAACCGATTGTGTTCCAACGGTTTTTGGAAGACTTATCGCGTTGTTCATTGGTATATAGTAGGCTCTAGATGGAAATATGTCAAAATGAAGGAGGTTCGAAAATATGTTGATTGGGTGCCGTATCATCGTTTAACTGTCGGCGTGAGTATCCCATGTTGAGTATTTCACGACGACTTCGTCTGGTTGCGTGATCAGCACAGTTGATAGTTTCCAAGAGCATGATAGTATCATGACTCCAAAATTTCGACACTTGCAGTGACTTCTTTGTGCCCAGGGAACGGCGACTCGAGGGCGTAACCCTGTTTCCAGACCTCGCGGCCGACTCCCACGGCCGAAGCCAGGAAGCTCTGAGTCGCTCCACTGGCAATCAACTGTGCACTGCGCTTGTCACACAAAGGCGCCCTTACGAGCAGGATCCTAGGACCTTCTATCAAGACAAAATTATGAGTCTTTTGTATGCTTGCTGGCACATAATGTATCTAAGGTAGACGCTGCGAGAGTGGAATCGTCGTTCAGACGTTCAGGAACAAGGGGAAGAAGACCGACCAACAGGGTCACGTGAGGATGGCCCGGGGCGCTCAGAATCATTGCGTAGCTTTAAGGGGATCCTTACTTTAATAACTTAGACCTTGAGCCTTGAGCCTGAGGCCTAGGACAACCACCGCCTTGAGGCACTCATGACGAAACCGAATTCTCGGAGATGGGAACTGCCACTTTGGAAACGAGATTGGCCTTGATTTTATTTTTTCATTTTCGAACGGAAACGCCGTCCCAACCACCAGCTCGCTTGAGAGGCGCATCCTACGGACGACCAGGAGTGGTGCAATGTCACGGTGACATGACGTGTGCGTTGCCATTGAACATGTGGCTGCGCTCGTAAAGGCAAGCGTCGCCTCTTCCCTTCCCCCTGCTCCACCCCTTGCGGACTCAACTTGATTGTACGTAGTGTTTAAAGGGAAATTGGCCTCATTCCAGATAGACCCGAATTCATCTAAAATCAATTGAATTTTGCACGAGCTCAAGTGTAACAATTTGCGACGTCACGATCATCTTCTCTTCCCCTCGTACTTGGACATTTCAGACATACCGAATTGTTACTTTGGCTCCCTTCCCTATGGAACATTGACCAACGGCGGTGAGTAGTCCATCGATGGTGCCATTTTCTATCTCAGTATCTCTAGCATGATCATGACAACCTGAATTCGACCGGAAGGTCCGTCTTCCAAATGAGCCGTATTAAAGAGTGAGCGCTCAGCAAGACGCTGAAGACTCTCCAGAATGGACATGTCCAGTTGGGCCTGACTAGGCCCCACACTAGTGTATGCTTGGTGAAGGCCTGCTGTCTCATGAAGAAGTGTGTATCCAGCATTCTCCTGACACCACTAGACCCAGATTTCAGCCAGGGACATATGAACATGAGGACGTGGGTATACACAGGAGCTTGTTGACTGACCTGACAGGCTGTACCGCCGCCTGGCCGTTTGCAATAGCGGTGATACCAGTGGGGTTATCGATGCCTTGGTACTGATTCGCATTTGGAACGACTCGATCCTTCAGTGAAATGCAAAGTCGAAAGAAGACAGAATAATGAGTACATACAGCCGCAGGTAATGAGTACGTTTGGCTGGTCAGCCATTTGCCATTGCCCGGTGGGACCGGAATTTTCTGATGTAGATTGGATCTACAGGACGAAGGATGGCAGTAAGCTCACTTGTCGCTCGGGAATGGAGTCTGAGGAGAAGGGAGGACCCATGTGCCTGCTATAGGATCGGGGGAAGCCATAATGTGACGGCGAAAGCATGCGGAAGAATAGGCTTGGAGTAGCAATTGAAAGCGGACTACAGGGCAGTAGCTGTGCCGTTATTCGTTGGATATGGTGGGTGCACATGCTGTTGCATCCAGGAACCGAGTACAGTCGACATTTGACACATTTGATCTAGATCATTGGACGCACCTGCAGTGTTCAAGTGCCAAATGAAAAGAGAGGAACAGACACCGAGGCTTGGAGAGGGAAAGAGACGGGAATAGACACCGAGGAGAGTCCAGAAAATGCGCCATGGTTCCAAGCAGGGAAATACAAAACAGACGCCGAAAGGAGGAGAGACAGAAACAGCCCCCGGCGAAAGGGGAGGCTGGGAATAAGAACATAGACCGGAGACAAAAAGAGACAGAAACAGCCGCCGAGAGAACTTGAAAGAAACAGACACCGAACCGAGGGAGATCCCGCTGGGAAAGGAAGAAGGACGGGATCAGTGTGGACCGTGATCATCGCGGCTCTGGCGCGCATTTTTGGAAATTTTAAGGATACTATGGCGCCCATCGGATCTGAATTTGCACATAGTAGCTGAGTTCGATTTTTGTAGAATTTTCTATCCTCCAAGCACCTTCCGGATTCCTCGGGATACGATTAAATAGTTACTCTGAATGTCCTGAAAAATATACTAAGAGATCCCATCATGAGAATAAATCGTAGGACAATAGCCGGTGTGGTAGCACCGTAGTAGATTGGCGTTCCCGATACATATATCCGACTCAAGACTTCAAATTTCACCCCGAAAAACTCATGAGGTATGGGATAGCACCTATATACGTAGCCATACCCTTTTTTGGGATTTCTGGGAAGATCTGCAAGTGTGTTGAGGGACAGAGTGGCTTTTGAGCATTTCCGTGATCGGAAACACCAATTCACCACACCGGCTATTGTCCTACAATTGATTCTCATGTGGGATCTCTTAGTATATTTTTCAAGACATTCGGAGTAATTATCCGATTGTATCCCGAAGAATCCGGAAGGTGTTTCGAGGATAGAAGATTTTACAAAAATCGAATTCAGTTACTAAGTGCAAATTCAGACCCGATGGACGCAATATAATTCCAATCAAAACGTAGCAATCAAGGTGATACGCAAACAAAATTTCATGGCAGCAGACGAACAATGGTGCGTGGCAAGACCAAGTACAACAACACGAGCAAACTGAACAACTGAACCAACTGGGATGGCGGTGGCAGAAGTGGGAGTGTAGGGAGTTCACCGTGTGAATCGAGGGCGGAGGAGAAACCAATTTGGACTCCGAATAAGAAGATCACCGGTCACCATCACCAGATGATCGCGTCGGTTCAACATACTGTACCATCACTCATCGTACCCCAAACTGCGCATATGGTCAGAATGAAAAAGAATGACAGTGAAGCAGGAATCCCACCCATGTTCAGGTTCGTGTGATCGTATCCCCTGCTTCCATTTATTCTTCGTTAGTAATTGCCGGAACGACATCATGATTTCAGGCGGGATGGTGCTTACAGTATGACTAAATGTTGATAAATGCGGATGCATTAATAGCTACGGGATCCTGCTCATGTTTTTGTCATGCGGGTTGGGTGAGCCGCACCAAACCTCTTGGAAGAGACACGCTATTTTCTGTCTTTTTGAATCTGAGTTGCATACAGCTCGAGACCGGCGTCAAAGTGCAAAATGAAATGTACATGAGAAATGATACGTGATTAAGAGTGCCCGAAAGATGCTACTCGCGGAGGAAGTTGAACGATGAAAAGAAAAGGGTCATTGGTACATGTGAGAGGAACCGGGATGTGGGTAGGGTCAGGGTTTGGTTATCCAAGGTCGGCGACAAGCTTTTCTGAATATGACCCGGATTGTATACGCGAGGCCCTAGGCAAATTACCCCTGACCTTATTAAAAATATTCCGTGGCAGGACTTCCCTATCTCACAGATCAGCAGCACTGAGACCAGTCTGAGAGGCGAGAAATCCTAAGGAACGAGGAAAAGTGATGCGGACAAGTCCGATCTGATCATGGCCGGATAGGTACAAAAACCCCGGCTGGAGAGGTGAGGCCGGTGAGGGGCCGGACAGACTGCAAGTATTTTCAGGGCAGGTAAGCTGTGAGGGTGAAGTAGGTGTGGAGAAGAAATGAGACGAGTAAATGAGGGCCTCACTCACCTCAGGTATGGTGATGCCATCTGCGTCGCAATTTCATGTTGGCTTTCGTCACTGTACCTCCAAAGGGTCAGGATAAAGTGATCGCAGACGGATAAGATGAGTCAACACACCGCCAGCTTCACATAGGAGAGTGCTAGATTGGGACTCATGAGAATCCAGAGGTGAGGGTTCCGGCATTGATGGCGGAGAGACCAGCTTCTTAACAGATCTTTTGGGGGGTCTACTGCGACGAGGAAATCATCCTGTGTAACGTAAATTGGTATTTATATTTTCGATGTAGGTGTTATAGAAATCCGGGATTCCTTAGGTCAGTGACGGTCAGGTTTCAGGTTCAAGTTAAGCACGGCACGTACAGGCACGCATAGCACGGCGTGTTGGAAGCATAGGCGCTCTCCGTCGAGTACTATTACTTGTGACACGTTCCTAGCTTCTCACGTGAACGTGAATGGAGCTTTCAGTAATTCCACATTCGGTGGCCACGGTGGTGCAACGTGGACAGGGAATGGACAAATGTTATCCGCCGTGGTGTCTTCATCAAGTAAGTGCAGCAGCAGTGCTGCGCTGCTGATACGACTAGCCGATGCTCTGGCGGTTGTTGACAGTGGATCAAGTTCGTATCAGCTGTGTGGGAGGGTAGAAACGCCGCGCCGTACAATGATGGATGCGTCTGGCGGAAGAAGGGGCCTCCGGGGAGAGCTTGGAATAGGTTCATGGGGGTATTGATGGGGTCCCATGCCATAAGACGGAGTAGGCCGAGATTGGAAAGTAGTTCCGCTGGACGAAACCCTATTGTGCGATTGTGTTGGATCGGGGCTGTGCAATGGCTGTGAAGGGGATGAAGATTTGGCTCCTACGATAAGGGTGATGAGCGGACGGATCGTGAAACCGGGTCATGGTCGAAACTCACACTCACAATTCTGTGATATTGGGTATGAATAGGAGTGTGACTATCGACGTGAGGGATATAGGCTGAAGGAGGGTGTGTGTGCGGGATCACGGAAGGAATAATAGTTTGCGATTTTGGTAGAGGCGTCGGTCGAGAAGGGAAAGCGAGTGGCGACGCGATCTGAGCCGGTGGATTTAGAGAATGACGAGGTAGGGGGAGGCGGGCGAGAGGTCGCATCTTGCTGGGAGGGCCTCGAGCCGGCCCAGACTGTGGCTTCGGTTTTGAGTAAACAAGGGGTTCATTGGAGACGCAGCGCTGTGTGGCCTGGACAAGTAATTGCAAATCACATCCCTAGAAGCCATTCATTCGGGAGTCTTCTACAGGGTCAGATTAGGGCGATGGCAATGTGACGAAGACGTACCTCGTATTTCTCTTCCCAGTTCAGAACATATCTGACCCTGCAAAGGCTGCTCACATAAATGCGTTTGCCTGGCTTGACAAGCATATCAGACGTGGAGACGACGAAATTTAGGGGTGTTTCGCCCGGGTATCGACGTGTTATCCAGACTGCGATGGATGTGGTATAAGGCCTGGCGATAGTCAGTGGGCAGGAGAAGTTGAGTGTGGCCATCGTCCCAGGCTATAGGGACGAAATGGAAGAAATGAGGGGACGGTCAAGGATCATTCTACTAGACACGTTATAGTTCAGGGACTATAGACGTCTGTCTTTGGGCGGGGGTTGGATAGAGTGAGATGGTTGCATCTATGTTTGCGAACATCCTAATTCCATCGTTATAGGCGATGATGTTCTGTCGAAGGTATTTCTGAGTGAGAGTTTCAGACGATGACATCGTTTATCCCGACGCCACGTACAGTAGATGAAGCCAATAAAAGCTTGTAAAATCTCGAAGTAATAGTAAAAACCGAGGGACAAGGCCGGGCAACAGTAGAATAGGGCATGGGAACTTGGCCGGGGTCGCGGGAGTCGATGATATGCAGATGTGGCCACGTGTCTAGAATCCCACGCATTCAGTGGTGCACCACATTTCTGAATTGTGTGGCGGAGCAAGAATCCCTCTCATTCTCAGGTTCGAGACTTCCAATTCTTTTCATTCTTTGTAAACCTCACAGGTTGTGCGAGCAGTTGCAGGTGCAACAACAATATATCCTGCATTTGACAGGGTCTTATAAAGCAGATGTTGCAAACGCCAAATACTGAGGTCCTTCTGAGCCGAGGCGATTATCGCCTCGGCCGAAATCCCTCAGGCGATAACGTACCTATAACCGACTCGGACAAACAACCCGAGTCGTCGGACTCACGGCTGAGGGTCTTCCTCCCACGTGTCTCACCTCCACGCTTCTTTTCGTCTACGCTCTTTTTCACCCGTCAGTGCCGTCAACTGCCTTCAGTCCACTATATGCCAGCATGCACAGCTCAATGATCGAATTGCCCACTCGTCGGTGATATCCAGGCTACGACTCTGAGGATCTTCCTCCCACGTGTCGCACTGCCCTCAGTTCACTTTACGCCAGCACGTACAGTTCAATGATTGAATCGCACACTCGTCGATGACATTCCAGGACGTTGTTCTTACTGCGCAGCTGAGCTAAATCTTCTGGTAAGAAAACAATGATAAGAGGGAAACGACAACACTTTCAACGCTAGCAATCCATCTCATAAGGTCATAGCAAACTCGAAGGCATAATAGTAACAAAACGCGAGATCCCAGTCATATCCTCTCCCTCCTGCTCGGACGATGAGGGACTAGCTATAACTTCCTCCGGCCCAATCTCTGTGGGATGTTGGCCAGCAGCTAAAGCCAGTCAATCGACGGTATCTCCAAGAATATCACCTATGTCTACCGTAATCACAACTTGGAATCGCCCAAAGGGACCAGACTCCAAGTGAACTCCGTTAACAGTCGAGTTGGGGTTGTTGACGTAGCGCCCAGCAAGGCGGCGAAGCCGTTCGGGTACCGACATGTCTAGGGCGTCTTCATTGGGTGCGGTATACATCTGGACTTGAGGAGGGTCTAATGTCTCCTGCAGAGGTGCATACCCGGCATTCTCCTGATACTGCTGGAGAGACGGTTTAGTCAGGCCCATGACACAGAGGATCTGGCCCATCTGGGAACACACCGGAGCTTGCGGAGTGACAGACCACGCTTGCGTTGAGAAGTCCACAGTAGCGGCAATGCCACTGGTAGCTGGTTGGGCACTGCCAACATTCCGATTCGCATATGGGACGGCTGGTTCCTTCAGAAAGTGATCACCAGTCAAAAGACAGGGACGTGGTGAAATGTATGGGTGCTTACAACTGGAAGACTTGAGTCCTGGTATTCTATAGTACCCCTGGTCATTTGATACTCGGTGCATTGGGTCCTTGAGCAGATTGGACAGGAACAACCTTGAATAGCAGCATTTGTGTCTGCCTGAGTTGCGTTTTGCCTCTGACTGGCTGGAATACCATCTGGTGTGGATGGGACCTAGGGAACGAAGCTTGGTAATGAACAAGGCATGTCTTGATAGGTTCACGGTAAAGCATGGGATAGCGTACATAACCTTGTTGGTAAGGGGTTGGCCATGCGTTCGCCATCACGGAAATGCTTGAAGGGGAGGACAATGAGGAAGATGGCCTTGGATGGGGGTTTGTTGGGAAGTATGAGTAATTGACAAGGGATGGAGGGTTGAGCCTTATGAAGTATGATGGGCGAGGCAGACAGGCCGTTATATAGTAGATGGGGATCGTGGGCTGAACAGGGCTAGTGAATGCATAGTCATGAAAGCAGGCTTCAAGCGGCATCAAGTAACGCTTCGTCGAGTGAGGACAAATGAGGTCCCGAAAACTGTGAAAGAGACAGACATCCGGGAAAGGTAAGTAGGCTCCGTAAATTTGGTGTCTTCAATATTTAGGGAAGGGCGAAGATGCACAGATCTCATGTCGAAATATGGAACTGAAAACGGGAACGGGAAACTCGATAGATTCCGGCGCTTTCGTCTCTTCGCCAGCCTCTTGGAGCGAGGGTGCCAGTTCCAACCTCTGGACCGGGCCCATACCTGTAGCAATACGGATGGGAGAACGTTAGTGGGCGTCTTGAAGGGATTGGGAATGTAGACAGAGCATCCAGGAAAGGTAAGTAGGCTCCGTAAATTTGGTATCTTCAATATTTAGGGAAGGGTGAAGATGCACAGATCTCATGTCGAAATATGGAACTGAAAACGGGAACGGGAAACTCGATAGATTCCGGCGCTCTCGACTCTTCGCCAGCCTCTCGGAGCGAGGGTGCCATCTGTGAAGCGCTGGGCCCGGCCCATACCTGTACTGTAGCAAATAGCAATACGGATGGGAGGATGCTAGTGGGCGTCTTGAAGGGATTGGGAATGTAGACAGACATCCGGGAAAGGTAAGTAGGCTCCGTAAATTTGGTGTCTTCAATATTTAGGGAAGGGCGAAGATGCACAAATCTCATGTCCAAATATTGAACTGAAAACGGGAGCGGGAAACTCGATAGATTCCGTCGCCAGGCTCTCGGAGCGAGGGTGCCAGTTTCAACGTCTGTGAAGCTCTGGCCTGGCCCATACCTGTAGCAATACGGATGGGAGGACACTAGTGGGCGTCTTGAATCGGGAATGTAATGTGTAATGTATTCCACCTGTATGTCTTCTGGCACATGAGTAAGTGGCTGTGCGGCGGCTGCCTGCACGTGCCTCGTGCACTCCTACCTAATAAGCTCCACAGGCTTGCTTTATAGAACGTAGCATTGTATGAATGCTTTCCCGACGATTTACAAGTATTCTTTCAAGTTGAATTGCGGAAGCATACCAAAGAATAGCACTGTTGCCTACAACATAATCATAGATGGTATTCGAGAAGGTACAAAGTCGAAGTGACTATGAGACATCAAAAGACACGAGATTACCAGCCCTTGAACGGATGGTTGATCATCGATCATCGATCACCAATCACCACCACACGTGGCCTGGTGCGTGTTTCCCCGGCCCGGGGTCGTAAATATTCTGGTGAAGTCTCGGTCAGTTCCGACTGCCCGCTGGCGTGGATGCATGCTGAGGCGCATGGCACACCGTACAGCACCGCGAGGCGGCATGGAACATCGTACAGTACCACACGCGAAGCCTCAGTTGCGTTTTCCCCGGCCTAGGGTCGTAATTATTACATTTAGCACTGAGCCGTAAGTTCGGATTACCTGCTGGGATGCACGCTGAGGCGACATGGACACTGTTAGCATAGCAGATCTTAGCGTAGGGGTGCCTCCCCGTCGGGTGTGCTACCATACGAGCCTTGGTTGCGCGTTTGCGCCGAGATGCGAGTCGTAATACTCACGTGCACTCAATCAATCTCGGTCAGTCGGACTCCGTGTGTGTGCCTTTGCCTCCATTCACTTCGGGCTGCCCTTCTTTCCCGTCTCAACAGCCCGCGCGACAATCCCACGCAGACCTTCATCATCCATCACGGCGTCCATGTTTCCAGTCCGGTCCAGCTTCCACTGTTCATCACGAATTTTGAAGGTAGGGTTGTCGCATTTTCCCCGCTGCTTTACTGTATGGCCTCCCAAGGATAAATTTCGCTGGACTTTCAGAAAGCGCGAAACACCAAATACATACCATGAGGATCGTATTCTATAATGCCTTCACCCTTTATCTCTGACTGGCCCTGGCTGTTGATCTCTTGACACATACTGCAAATTAGGTAAATGACAGCGTTAAGTTTTGGAAACTATTATTCGTTGGTGAGTCCTTCAGAGATTCTTCTGTAGCTATCTTGACTTTATTTACGTTTGCAAGTGACCTCAGCGTCCATACTAGGTGCGCCGCCTCTGAGATTAGGATGTGGAGAAGCGTGTTGAGCCTCTTTGGTGTGGTGTTGTGTGCTTTCCTGGAGCCTGAGAAACGATGGTGGCCGAGCCGCAGCCGCACTAGCTCAGTCCGTTGCCCAGCTCCATCTCGCAGATTGCAATCATCCACGGCTCATAAACCAAATTCTTTCGAACTCCATCTGGCGGAAACACCGCAAAAAAGAGTGTATGAGCTCTGCATCGGGTCCGCAAGCGTTGCGGCGTGAATGCAAGTGAGAGACGTGTTGAGATATGTGCAATTTAAGTACGGACGTCGTGCCGAAAGGAGAGGGGGTTGGAAGAAGGATAAAAAGTTGTATATGAGCTTGGAATACGTCATGGATAGCCACCTTGAGTAGTCGGTTGCGTCGCGAAAGAGCCAGCTTCCTTAACGCCCATGGAGAGCCCCAAAAGCCGATCTGGTCGGTACACTTATTCTGCGACGCCCTGCCCTGGAAGAAAAATCCGGGGATAGGAAACATAGCATTTGTCGAAAAGGGTCAGCACGACTACATACCACACTCAGACGCCGGGAGAGAGTAGATCAGGCTCAGCGTGGGGTACACGTGCGCGCTCGTGCTCAGGTCCGGCTGCATGATTCCCAGTCTGCCGCACGGTATGCACTGCAGGCGCTGCGCCAGCAGAGCGCAAATAGGCGGTGCAAGGCTAGTGAGGAGTGCCGTGGCCATTGCCCTTGCTCGGACCGGAGCCAGGGTTAGGGTCGGACGAGGAGGTGAGGACCATTACGAGGAGAGTGACGCGTGAGCGATGTTGGTGGCTCATATGCGAATAATGTTGCGGAGCACGGGTTGATTGATGGCCGATTGGGAGAGCTGGGAAACGGGTAGGTTGCAAACTGCTTAGAGTTGCAACTAGAAAGCTGTTGCTGCCGCTTCGGAGACAATCTGGTTGTTGTTGTCGTAGTTGGATGCCATTATTGGTGGATAGGGAGTCGAAGATAAATGCATAGAGCGAGTGGCAGTCATAACGAGCGGAGAACGGCCTGCACAGCTCCCATTTTGATGTTTATGCACCCACCGCAAACAAGGCAGTGTAACGCACCCACCGCGAACGAGGCAGTGTAACACGTTGACGCCACGTTGCGTGCTGAGTTTGCTTATCTCAGCATGGCATCCCGAACTCATTCCGACCGGCATTTCCGCACACTCACACAATCCAATCATCATGTTCCGATACGTCCCCTCAAGCTCTTCTCCGTATACAGCCGGAAATGTCAAAATGAAAACGATGACCGCGTGAAGGAATGACGGAACAGGAATCCTTCTCATTCTCAGG
Source organism: Russula griseocarnosa (assembly GCA_022884055.1). NCBI lineage: Eukaryota > Fungi > Basidiomycota > Agaricomycetes > Russulales > Russulaceae > Russula > Russula griseocarnosa. Next base: position 54,390 of record JAGKRU010000063.1, on the reverse strand, counting down.
CCCAAGTCTTCCGATTCTCTTCGTCCGTCATCGGTATGTAGTCTCTCGAGATGTGCCCATATTCTGGGTTAGAATCCGCTTATACAGTATGTTGATCCCTCAGAGTACTCGGGCGGGCCAGTGTTGCGGGAATTAAAAAATTGAGGAGATCCTGCCATATGCTTAAGCAAGCTTAGCCCTTCACGTTAGGTCTGATCTAACGTGCTTGCTGCGGGACTTGGACTCAACACCACCTTTGGGGAGCTTCTTCTTGGATTTCTGCCATGTGGAAGCGATCGGAAATTTCGCGCGCTACGACAAACCTCTTCGTAGGAAAGTAATAATTAGAGGGACTGACACTATCTCAACACTATGATCCAATCTGATAACAAACATATACAGCAAAGCATAGCAAAGCGCAAACTGCACACCATATATCTCCCCCTATTCGGAAGTTAAGAAGGCTCTGAGACGTTGGCTGACACCTATAGCCAATCAATTAATAGTATCTCCGAGAACATCACCTATTTCTATGGTGATGACGACTTGGAATCGGCCAGAGGGGCCAGGTTCCAAGTGAACACCGTTAACGAGCGACTCTGGGTCGTTGACATAGCGCCCGGCAAGACGCCGAAGACGCTCTGGGACCGACATGTCAAGGACTTCAGCCTGGTCGGGTGTCGCACCGGTCTGGATCTCGAAACTTGAAGGAGGTTACTGCCTCCTGCAGAGGTACGCATCCGGCATTTTCTTGGTTCTCCTGGAGCTAGATATCAGACGAATACAAAAAACAGAGGGTCTGGCTACCCACCGGAGCTTGCGGAGCGACAGGCCATGCCTGTGCCTGGTCACCCACGGTAGCAGCGATGTCAAATGGATAGCCGCCACTAAAGTTTTGATCCGCATAAGAGACAATCGGCTCCTTGGAGAAGAATCTCAGTTAGAAGATGGCGGAGCAACGATGGAATAGCAATAGTATATGGTACGTACTGCAGGTGCCCATGGGTCTTGGTATTCTGTAGGATGCTGACTCGTTTGATAGATGAATCTGGTCCTTGAACATATTGGACAAGCGCAACCTTGAATGGTATTGTCCACACTCGGTTGAGCTGTAATTTTCCCTGGCCCAGCTGCACTGGGATTGTCAGGTGTAGACGGAATCTGTGTGGCAGAGAATGGCAATAAGCAAAGCTTGTCCTGCGGGAGACGTGCTGCCTGACATAACCTACATCTTGGTGAGGGTTGTACCATGCATTCGCCATATTGGGGGTACAGAGAATGGCCAGGGATGGACGAATTGTTGGACTTTGTGCCCGAGGGAGAAAAGAGAGAGGTCAAGGAAGATGCAGCCGAGACAGGACGAGAGCTATACATATCCGATGCTTATGGGCGGGGGCGTTCAGTGCCAGCCACGAGAGAGAAGCACCTTGATTCGTTCCCTTTCGCCAAGTGCGCTTCTCTTGCCTGCACCGTGTCATACCTAGATCGCCAGATCACCCTCCCCTGCCTCCAGTCACATATCCCGCCCCATCTCCGGTTCTCCGTGTTCCCTTCCGTCGCTGACAAAACGTCATTCCCATTCCTTTTCAGAATTTCTCTTCAGAATCCCTCTCCATCAGATCCTTTGCAAATTCAAATTTATTTCTTCCAGCACGTCTACCTTCCCCATCCCTTGTACTTACGACCTGTTCCCCCTTCGATTTTCGTGAGATCTATGTTCCCTGTGAATTGTCCCCCCAATAATGCCTATTTCGTTCACACCTTTCGTCTTTGTCATAGTGCAACATGCCTCCCGCCATAAGTTATGACTGATCTTGCCGCAGGCAAAGCCAGCTATTTGTTGCATCGCCAACCAACCTCCCAATGCCCCGTAGAATGAGATAATAAATGCTAGCATGTGACACACACCACCCCCCTATCTTAAACTTAACAACGTGGTCCTCGCCAGAGACTGCGCAGCGCATGCCTACTCACCCACCTGTTCCTAAGCGCTCTCGTTCTTCCTCTCCGTTGCGCTGCCATCAATCATGCAACCCGCTATTGCCCATTTAGAGAGGATCCCTTCGTTCCCTGTGCCTCATGGCATAAGTGCGCAAGGCTTGTCTATATATAGAAGGCCCTTATCTCCTCTGCCACTCCCCGTTACAGTACCCGGGCCTCACACAAGCGTGCAAGCGTGCAAGGCTCGCCTGGTTAGAGTGACGATACCATCATCATACATGCACGTTCAGAGACTGTTCTCCACTTGTATTATCACTTTCTGGCTTCGAAATCTTTCTGGTCACGTCTGAGTCGTCCATCGCATCCTTTTCCCTATTCTATAAGTTACCTTCTCACGATTTTAGAAAGCTGGATTGCTACATCAGGAATCTAGTTGGGATTCTCCCATGTCTTTACCATATGACCTCTCAATAATACACCCTTTCGGACTTGCAGAGAGCCGCGGAGCACCAAAAATGCAATCAATACCATTTCTCACCGTAGCGTGTTGTCTCTGACTCGGCCTAGCCATTGATCTCATGGCACATATCATACAGTAAGTTAGGCGAATGACAGCGCTCAGGCTATCTTTGAATCCAATTGCAAACCTCTCGAGACTGGCATCAGGGCGAACTCTTTATGTTACAAAATACATGAAAGGTTTTGAGAAACCAAGGGCTGCTAAACAAAAGAGTTATTAATACAGGTGAGGATAGAAGCGTGAGGTAGACTTGGGAATGACTACCCTAGTTGCGACAAGCTGCTGTAAGACACACTAGCAAATTCTGGATCGGTGTGTCGCCCAGCTGTAAGCAAAAGGATCTTGTGCTCTTCCATTATATCATGACCAACGTTACGTGCCTGGTCGAAGATCACAACCGGCGACTCGCACGTACGCCCCGTCCGGTGCCCAGCTTCCCATCTCGTGGATCAGCAACTCGTTCATGGTCCCATATGCCAATGTCACTTGAGCCATTATTTGGTGCGCGGAAACACCGCGAAAGAGAACGGTACGCTGGTGCCGCGAGGCGTTGGCCGGGCGGTGTGCGACGTTGTGTCGTGTTGAGAAGCAACTGACGTCGTGCCCGAAGGGGGAATAGGTTCGCTTCTTGGGCGTATGTGGCGTAACGGCGGGCATCCTTGGCGACAGAGGTGTCGCATTGTCTCGACTCTCGACGGGGCTTGTGAGGGCCATCACGATTGGGCTTTGCTTGGCTCACTGGAGGCGCGCGGGATCGAGGCTCTGAACCATCGCGGCAAGGCTCTTCGCACGCTTCTAGTTCTTGGGCATCTGTGGAGTAACCGTGGGCACTCCCGAGGCAACGGATTGTCTCGACGGGGTTTGCGGGGTCCCATATTTGGTGACTTGGCTTCTCTGCTGCGGAGGCCGAGGGAGCCGTTTGGGTAGGAGTCGGCGTCCAGGTGTTTCGCATGGCCCAATACGCACGATGAAATATATAGTATCCTTCGACTCTCCTTCGTATCAGCACTTCGCACCATCACAGCATCACTGTCTCCTTTGATTGGTTCCCCGAGAACAATGTTCTCAGTATCCGAATTGCCTTGCTTTTCTCCGCAGTGGATCGTACGCCTGTCTATCCCACTTCCCTGGCTTTGTGAGCCTTTGTCGAAGCGTCGCAAACATCTTCAATTAGTTACCTCATTCCTTTCACTCACACTGCCGGCACGTTAAGCTCCATTTCATACCGGCATCCCGTCCCACCGATTTTCACAGTCGCCAGAAGCATCTCAAGTTGTCGGTGTCAATGCGAACTTGTCGGGGAAGAAAGAGACACCTGCCTATTGGTACGTTCTTCTCCTAACACTTGTCTTTTCTGGTCCTATCTCGCACTGCCAGTCACGGCCAGTGCCTCTCGATTCACTTCGTTACATTCACCATGCATTGAGATGGTTGAGGCATGTCAGCCTTGGACAATGCACTACGTTCTAGCGTCGCGTCTGAAACCTTTCCGGTCACGTCATCCTTCACATCCCTGTTCATATTCCGCACAGGCTTTCTCACGACAATTTGGGTTACGCAATCAGGAATCGAGTTGAGTGCCATGGCGCTTCCATGTCCTCTTAAGATCTCAAAGATAGACTCTGTTGGACTTTCAAGGAGCCGTGGAAATGCGATCGGAGCATCATATGCCATTGCTCTCACAGCAACAACTCATCCCAAGCCGCCGATCTTCCTCACTGACGCTTAACATAATGTAAATTAGACAAATGGCAGCGCTTGAATATGAGTTGCATACAGCTCGAGACCAGCGTCAAGGTGCAAAATGACATGTTCATAAGTGATACGTGACCAAGAGTGCCCGAAAGATGCTACTCGCAGATGAACAAAATGAAAAGGGTCGCTCGTACATGTGGGGGATGTGGGTAGGGTTAGGGTTTGGGTTATCCAAGGTCGGCGACAAGCCTTTCTGAAAATGACCCGGATGGTATACCGTGAGGTACCCTGACCTTATTAAGAATATTCCGTGCCTGGACTTCCCCATCTCGCAGATCAGCAGCACTGAGACTCGGTCTGAGAGGCGAGAAATACTAAGGGAACGAGGAAAACTGATGCGGACAAGTCCGATCTGATCACGACAGAACCCCGGCTTGGGAGGAGGTGCGGCCGGTGAGGTCGGTGAGGGCCGCACAGACTGCAGGCAGGTCAGGTTTTAAGGTGGTGAACTGTGAGGGTGAAGTAGGTGCGGAGAAAAAAATAAGACGAAGAAATGAGCGGGACTTCACTCGCTTCAGCTACGGTGATGCCATCTGCGTCGCTTTTCCAAGTCTCAACGAGATCCTTGTCGTGTTTTTCAGATTTCCTGAGCGAGCGCAACCAGAAATTTGATGTTGACTTTCGTACGCGCCTGCAAAGGGTCAGGATAAAGTGATCGCAGAAGGATAAAATGAGTCAACACACCGCCAGCTTCATATTGGAGAGTGCTAGATTGGGACTCATGAAAATCAAGAGGTGAGGGTTCCGCCATTGATGACGGAGAGACCAGCTTCTTAGCGGATCTTTTTTGGGGGTCTGCTGCGGCGAGGATATCAACCTGTGTAATGTAAATCGGTATTTATATCTTCGATGAAGGTGCTATAGAAATCCGAAGGGATTCCTTAGGTTTCATGTTCAAGTTACACACGGGACGCACAGGCACGCACAGCACAGCTTGTTGGGTGGGTAGGCGCTCTCCGTCGAGTGTCATTGCTTGTGACACCGAAACTAGTTCTGTTCCTAGCTTCTCATGTGCGCGTGAATGGAGCTGAAGTGATTCCGCATCCGGCGGCCACGGTGGTCCGGCGTGGACAGGGAGTGGACAAATGTTATCCGCCGTGGTGTCTTCATCAAGCAAGTTCACTGAAGTGTAGCAGTAGTGCTCCGCTGCTGCAGATCTGACTCGGCTGGCCGATGCTCTGGTGGTTGTTGACAGTGTATCAAGTTCGTATCAGCTACTGGTACGTGGGAGGGTGGAGACGCCGCACCGTACAATGATGGATACATCTGGCCCGGAAGAAGGGGCCTCCGGGAAGAGCTTGGAATGGGTTCATGGAGGTATATTCATGGGGTCCCATGCCATATTGAAAAATTGTTCCGCTGGACAAAACCTAGGATTGCGCGAATTGTGTTGGATCGGGGCTGTGCAAGGGCTGTGATGAAAATAGAGGCGGCGGCAGAGGTGGCTTCAGATGATGACTTGGCTGGTACGATGAGCAGACGGATCGTGACACTGGGTCACGCGTGCGGGATCGCGGAAGGAGCGATTTTGGTGGAGGCGTCGGTCGAGAAGGGAAAGCGACTAGCGACGCGAACTGAGGCGGTAGATTTAGAGAAGGTGGGGGAGGCAGGCGAGAGGTCGCATCTTGCTAGGAGGGCCTCGAGCCAGCCCAGACTGTGGCTTCGGTTTTGAAGTAAACAGGGAGTCCATTGGAGACGCAGCGCCGCACGGCCTGGACGAGTGATTGCAAATCACATCACCGGAAGCCATTCATTCGAGAGATCCACAGGGTCAAATTAGGATGATGGCGATGTGACGAAGACGTACCTCGTATTTATTTTCCCAGTTGAGAGCGACCCTGCAAAGGCCCGCTCACACAGATGTATTTTGCTTGGCTTGACTGAGACGTAGGGACGACGAGAATTAGGGGTGTTTCGCACGGGTATTGACGCGTATTTACATGTTATCCGTATTGCGATAGATGTCCTGGCCTGGCGATAGTCAGTACTTTTCATCCCACGCACAGACCAAGCGCAATTGTGCTGCGATGCACGAGAATCTCATGACCAAGGGTTGGCTGACTTTGAAATCCACCTCTCACCGTGCTCCCTTTCCCTCCGTATATGGGCTGGAAATGACTGATTGTGTGGCAGAAACAAGAATCCTTCTCGCTGGGGTCCTAGTCTCCTACAGTAATTCTCTTCATTCTCCAGGCCAGTCACGTCGTTTGGGCAGTTGCCACATTTACTGGGTTAAACAGTCCCTATGATGCACTTCGGTTTAATGTTACGGGAACCAAAGTACTTGGAGCTAAACGACTACATCCCAGATGACTATCAATTGCCTACTATATGTGGTACACAAGCATAGCTCCTGTGACCTGCGCTGTGTGGGCTGCAGCGCTGCTGGCACTGCCTCGTGTCAAGTTTTGATCGAACCTGTTTATGGTGGGACTGGGTTAATATTGCCTCTGGTACATTCTTGTTTGGATTTCTATTATGCGGAAACGATAGGATATTGTTCACCCTGCACAGCTGCGCCAGATCTCTTGGTAGGAAGGCAATGATAAGTGATACCATTTTAACACGGACGATCTATCTTACAACGATCACAGCAAAATCAAAAGCATAACAAAGCGCGAGATCCACACCATATCCTCTCCTACTTCGAGTTAGACGGGCCCCATCTCTACGGTCGTTGACTGACGACCATAACCATTCAATTGGTGGTATCCTCCGAGAATATTACCCATATCCACTGTGATGACAATTTGAAATCGACCAGAGGGACCAGGTTCCAAGTGAACTCCATTAACAGTCGAATCTGGATTGCTGACGTAGCGCCCAGCGAGGCGCCGAAGACGCTCGGGGACTGACAGGTCGAGCGCGCCTTCGTTAGGCACCGTACCCATGTGGACTTGGCGTGCGTCTACTACCTCATTTAGGGGCGCGTATTCGACATTCACCTCATATTGCTGGAAAGGGGGTTCAGCCAGGCCCGCGGAACGGAGGATCTGGGTACACACCGGAGCTTGTGGAGCGACAGACCTTGCTTCTGTTGGGTAACTCACAGTCGCAGCGATGCTGGCTGGGTGTGCACCACCGACATTCTGATTTACGTATGGGTCGATAGACTCCTGAGAAGAATCGCAGTCAGAAGGAAGACAGGGACGCGATGGGGTATATGGTGTATACAACTGTAGGCAATGGGTCCTGGTATATCATGGTACCCCCGGTAATATTATCGTGGTTGGCGTCTCTAGTCCTTGAGCAGGTTTGACAGGAGCAACTCTGCGTGGCGGCACTTGTGTCCGGGTTTTGCCACTGATCAGCCGGAATGGGACCATCTGGTGCGAATGGGACCTAGGGAACGAATTTTGGCAATGAGCAAGGATTTCCGGGAAATTATGTTGATGCATGGTATGGCGTACATAATCTTGTTGGTGAAGGGTTAACCTTGCATTCGCCATCGGGGAATCACTGGCAGGTGAGGATAATTGGAAAGTTAAGTTTGGGAGTGAAACGCAGAAGTATGAGGGAAAGTGTCAGCTTCCAGTGAAAGATATAGATTTTCGACCCAACCACATGGCCGAGATGATGTGCTACAAACTGCCCGGCGGCGCAACGCACAAGCCAGTTTGGAGAGCAATTACGAAATACCGATCACTGACACTTTGGGCCTCGCGTTTACTTATACAAGACAGCGAACAAAGCTTATTGGTTTGGAGGCGATCGTATGATTGGTATCCCGGGTCCTTATCAAAAGGGAGAGAGTGCTCCGGGACACCCATCCCGGTTCCTGACCCTTTTGCATCAGAGACGTCGGAGTGGAAAAATCCACTCCCATCGATTGTGGGCTGGCGGGATTGATGGGGTTTTCTATAATCGCGCTAACTGCCCTCACTATTTTTGTTGTATCAGGGACTGGAAAGAAGGGTTACAAAAGAGAACACGGCGCGCTTTCCTTTCATTTTCCAAAGTGCCCTTGCTCAGCTCACAGCCACTGTCTGTGCTGTCGCAGATGGAAAAGGGTAGATGATGTAGCTGCATACCTCTTTTTTCCCTCTCTGCTTGCTGATATGGAGAGAACTAATCGTCAGGAATTCAGTTCATACGAGCCAACAAGCAGGAGAATGAACAGTACCTGTTACCCCTCGTACTTCCCGTTCTTCAAAAGTGTTTAAGTTAGAAATGACCAAATGACACGCTTAATAGAAATGATGAATGACTACATCCCTCTTTGCGAGCCAGCTCCTCGGCCTTCGCGAATCGCGCAACTGCCAGCATGAGGCAGTCCGAATGGAAAATGCCGCTCATTTACCTCCGATTTTCAAAGTTGTCAGAAGCACACATGAGGCATGTAGATGTGCAAGTTGTCGGGTCGCTGCAAATGTGCCGAGGAAGAATAGGCGACCTACTACCCGTTGGTGTGCGCTTCTCTTACTGTAAACGCTCGTCTTTGCTATTCCTATCCCGCATTGCCAGTCCTTCTGGATCCACTTCGTTACGTCCATCACGCACTACTACAGTAGTCAAAAGATTGAGACTGTCCCTCGACTGTACTATCACTTTCTAGCTTCGAAATATTTCTGGTCTTCTCTCAGTCATCTATCACACTTTTGTCCCTATTCTGTACCTTCTCACACTTAGAAATATGAATTTGTGCATCATGAATCTATTTGGGATTTCCCCACATCCTTTCGGACTTGCAAAGCGCCGCGGAGCACCAAGGACGCGGTACAGGCGAGGATAGGAACGTGAGGTGGACTTGGGAGTGGCTACCCTTGGACACCCATGACCTTAGAAACATCATGTGCCTGGTCGAAGATCACATTTCAGCGCCGACATTGCGTTGTAGAGCTTGGGGATGGCTGACTAGGAGAGCTAGGCCCGGGGAGTGGGCGCATCTCCCCATCGCATTAACCCATATTATGTAATATTACATCTGATCTGCTATTCCGGAAAGAGCCGAATATAGTCGAGACGAGAGAAAAATTGCCGAGAGCGTGAATAAGTGAAACGGCCATCCGAGAACAGGCCCTAGTTATTACCAAAGGTTTTCCCGCCTTTCTTCGTTTCTGGATCTGGATGATCTCAGCCAGGCCCAGCTCGACAAGTGTCCTCCTCTACCCTCTTGCTCTTCCGAACAGATTCTCGGCGATGTACACCTTGCCGCACTGCTCAACATTCCTACCATGGCTCAAACTGTTTCATCAACACCACCACAGGGTGGGTTGGTCTACTGTTGCTGTCTTCAAGTGGACCAGTCAATATTCCAGTTTGTGCTTGGCGAGCAGCCAAAGTTTTCCCAAGTGTGGAACTTTGTTACCGGACTCACTCGGACGTGCGATGTCGGTATTACAATACAGTGCGCAAGCTCGTTTAGGACTCCAAATTAGGAGTGTCCTTCTCGCACATGCAGACCTCCCCGATGATGCCATGCTTGGTGCTGCACGCCCTTGTGCACTGATGATTGCCCAACATGAACAGATTGTTCGCAATGGACTCGGTGATCGTGAGCCAGCTGTGCGTCAGTTACGGGTAAGCTCATTGGTGCTTGGGTCGATGCATTCACAAGGAGTGTGGGGACAAAGAAGTGTCCTGTTCTTGATCGCTCTCATCGCTCACATACAGTAGCCCCTACCTGTTCCGACTGCCAGTGTGACCGGACTCGCCGGACTCACGCGCTCCCAATCACTCTTCTCCATCCTGAGCGGCATCAATGCACATGCGCTGTCAACTGAGACCAGCGATCTGTCTCTCCTCTTCATGGACATGCGAGAGGAGCTGGGCTGGATGTTATTGCGACCATTCCAAAACACCCGTGTGCAATAATGGAGCATATTGGGCAATCGAGGCGAAGATCGCATCACACGTTGCTCGCAACAATTCTACGTGTACGTCGTCTTCATTCTACCTCGTATCAGTAGTTGTGAGACAACACCTTCAGCCAAAAAAAAAACGCAACGCCAATACAATTTGGAGGCAGCACTGCTTTGCGTCGTCATTAGTTAAAGAAGCCGCCGGGAGCAGAAATTTGTTGGCAATCTTGCTTTGCTTTCTCCAAATCCCGAACCTGGTCTCGGATGTTCCGTTTCAGCAAAAGATGGCCATTTGCAGTCGGTGCCAAACGATCGTGTATCTTGGTGGTGCTGATAACCATGAGAGAGGGAATTGTGCTGATGGGCCCGCCAGATCGCCAAGAAAGGCGACGAGAATAGTTTTCCTCGCAAGGCATCAAAAAAGGAACCCATTTCTATCCAATAGAATTTCACAAGACGTTGCGGGAAATCTATGAAAAGCCTGTAGTGGTGTTGACGTTCCTGTCGAGTATGAAGCCTTCACGAAGATGCTCTGCGAGCGGACAACCGTCGATCAAGATGGCACCGGCCTCTTCCGACTTTTCGACCTCACCATCCCATCCTCCACACCCGATAAACTCATGCTATGCTTCGTGACGGCTGTAAATCTCCATCTTGATTGCCTCTCGGGATGACCGCTGGGATGACTGCCTTGCTTTCTTGGGGACCTTGGGGTGACCGAGTTGCCTTCCCGCTCGTTTCTGTCTCATGTTGCACACTTTTCGTCTCTGTATCATATAATATATTTCATGTATACTGTGCATGCTGTATAGTATACAGTTTCTCCTCGACATGAGCCTACTGTGAGATGTAGTGTGGATCCGGAACCGTGAAATTGGGGAAGAATGAGACCATGACGCCGCTCCGATTCCTGGAATCACAGTTGAGTGCGGCACATGCGCGAGAAGGAATGCACCTGCGGTGACGACAATCGTGTGGAACCAGGGCAAGCCCATCGACAGTCGAGACATTGGTGAGCTCAAGCATGCACGAGAACAAGCCAGCGGAGGACCAACCTGCAAGGCCCAGTGCTGCGGGGCCACCGTGACCGCAGTTGAGGACTAGTGGCGACCGTGAAACCTTGCTCCGAGGGACTAAAATTGAACAAGACAACTGCCAGTGGCACCTGCTGAATTGAAGGCGTACCTGCCGGGTATTTGGGAGCTGGTGATGTCGATGTCCCCAGCGGCCCAGTCAGCTCGGGCTTGAAAGCTTGAGGATTTGAGCCCATTTGACACATCGGAGTCGGACGCTCGGGCGCGCGCACAATGGAGGCGGAGGCATGGTGATTACAGCCATTACAGTACAAGCAAAGGAGGTAAGCGGAAACGGCACAGGTGTATGTTTCCAACGGTGTCACGTGCCCAAATCGGTCGAAATCAGTCCAACTCGGTCGCAATCGGTCGGTCGGTCCCAAACAGGGAACTCATTCCCCGGTGAATTCTCGCCTCAATTGATCTTCGCCACAAACTCATTCTCGCCACAACTCATTCCTGGGGAATTCTCGCCACATCGATTCTCGCCACAACTCATTTAAAAGAAATTAAAAAATCACGACCTTGTTACAGTACCTCAACCTTTGTGTGAATCTCCCGAACGAAAAGATGGACCCTGGACCGAACCCTGGACCGCCCCGTCTGCAGAGACGCAATGTGGAAGTGTTTGATTCTATGGGAGCTGTGATCGCTGGTACATCCTTCCATCCATCACTTTGTTTGCGGTGTTGACTCATCGCGGTCAGGATTCTGGCAGTACGGCACTCTCCAGTGGGACGAGTTTTACAGATACATAATCTCATTCACCGTGACCGGGACAGCTTGGACAATTTTCCACTATGACCTGGCGCAGCAGCAACGCGGTGCGCCATGTATGTCCGGGGCTCAGATCGTACAACCCGGTCATTACATATTGCTCTCCGACAGTAAGTGGCTCATTGACTCCTCGTAGCGTCTGAATTCCAATTTAACTACTAGCTGGTGAGCCTATTCGTGTTGGACTCGAGGCAATTCTCCCCCGCCCTCGCGTTCCCACCCATTCCAATACCCCTGCCCGCGTCAGCGAATGTTCAGACCTTCTTTAATAGGGAGTCGGCTCATTTATTTTTTTTATCTCTCACAGGACCCTCATTACCGCACCCGTGGACGTATTAGAGACGGTAAATGTCTCATAACGGGCATGCAAACACAGACATACAGCCGTCTTAAAGTAGCGCACATATTTCCACGGGCACATGATGCTGAAGTGAGTGATTTGTACATACTTATTCAAATTATACTAACACCGCCGCAGTGGATACGCAAAGGTTACCCAAGCAAGATCACCGACACGGCAGATGTAGCCACTATGGGTGGCTGGACAAAGATCGACTCAGTGCAGAACGTGGTTACAGTCCGAAGCGATTTACACGATGCATGGGACAATTACGAATTTGGAGTAGACCCGAATGTGTGTTCTATTCTAGGATACACATTACTCCTCAGGACTCACTCTCTGCGCAGAACAATTACCGTATTACTGCATTTACTAACGGCAATGCGGATATCAATGGCCTAATTCTACGACTGGATCATATTCAAGATCCAACACTTCGCCCTCTCGACGAGCTGTTCACCGACCACTTCATGCAAGGTCTTTTCAAGCATATGAAAGGCGCAGGCGAACCGGCATGGACGTACGAAGACTATGACGATGCTTTTGGCGATGGTGCCAATCTGTCAAACCAGAAGATTTGGGGAACCAGGGAAGGAAGGGAGGGATTTGAACTTGCACTCGCGGATCGACTATTTGATCATCGGCTCCAACAGCAGCAACAGCAAGTGTAATTGGTTCAAGACTAGTGCTTGCAAATTTGGTGGCTCTCATGGATCAATTGGAGTAATTGTTTGATACTGTATTATAATCGGCACGAGGAAGATTAATTATCACATTCCGAAGAGTCTGCTCGCGACGGAAGCCTTGCCAAGATTAGCGTGCAAGTGTATTGCCCAGGGCATTTGATTCGTAACATAGGAAGGAACTGCAGCACTACACGCTTATACGTAAAGTGAAATTCTCTTTGAGAACCGAGAAGAGTCACTTCCCCAGACGATCGAAGTACACGGACTACTGAATCAACACCGCTCCTCGTCTGTGAGGCCCTGGAGTATCGATATAAGAATTTGACTCAGAATTTGACATTAGAAACCGTTCACACGGCCTGTCTTCATGTCCAAGGCCGGGGCACAGACAAATGTTGAAGTACTTGTCAGTGTGACATTAGTAGCCACTGTTTAGGTGACGAGGGGTGCAGTGCAGGAGGTGCAGGACGTCGTAACGACAATAAGTTATATTTGTGACCTACAAACTGCATCTGTGAACCTCATAACTTTAGGATTCCAGTTCTTAACGCCTCGACTCAACAAATTCGCTACCTCGAAGCGATTAAGTTGGCAAAGACGGAGCGCAGAGATCCCCATATTCGCCATGTCGGCTTCGCTCGTACTATATCGTTTATCCCGCACCCGCACCAAACACAATCACATTCTACAGACAAATGATAGTTACATGCCAGCTCAAGATACTTCCTTCTAAGCTGTGCGTTCTCTAGGGGCTAAAATCGAAGCAGATAACGCATTCAAGTCATAAAAGGATCTCGTCGAACCTTTCTCCGACTCTGCCCGTGCCATGATTCCGAAGTAGATCTGCAATCTCTCGAAATCCTAATCGCAACGATGCTTGGTATGGTGTTTCACCCTCGCGATTCATTGCATGTATGTCCGCGCCACGTTCAAGTAACAGTTTCACATTCTCGAGGCGTCTATTGGCTGCTGAGATGTGCATTAGGGTCCAATAGTCCTGCTGCCTTGCGTTCACGTTTGCGCCGTGATCGAGAAGAACCCGCGAGACCTCGAGGTGTCCATGTCCTGATGACTCGTGCAGTGGGGTCCACTCCCACATGAATCCACCTCCGCCCCCCGCTCGATGAGGAAGCGCACGACATTGATGTTCCCCTGGGCCGCTGCGATGGCTAACGGAGTATCGTCACTTTCATTGCGGGCGTTGATATCGATTCCTTGTTCAAGTGATAACTTCACGGTGCCAATGTTCCCCTCTTCCGCGGCAGCATGCAGCGAAACCTTTGCCCCGTCTTTCCCATCGGCATCTGCGTCGTACTCAACCGTGTCCAATGTCGTGGACCGTAACTTGTTTCGAGTACTTGGATTCGCTTGGTACTCGGAAATGAACTTCGCAACCTCAGCTTGCCCATTTTCCGATGCCAACCCGGATGCACTTCTACCAGCCTTGTTGAGCACGTTGACATCAGCACCCCGCCGAAGCAACAGCTTTACAATTCCAAGATGCCCACATTGCGACGCGGCATGCAAGGCAGTCCAGCCATTGCTGTCCGCGGTATGTACAGTCGCTCCATGGTCGATCAAAAGACGAGTGATCACGGCATTCCCACTCGTTATCGCTCGATAGAGTGGAGTTTCTTGCTTGTCATTAGATACGTCGACACTTGCGCCACGCTGGACCAGCAACTCGGCAATCTTGGGGTGGCCATTGGCCGATGCCAGATGTAAGGGGGTCCAGAGGTCATTGCGCTTGATGTTTGGATCAACTTCGTGGTCCAGCAACAGGCGTGCCATATCAAGGTGTCCATGTCGTGAGGCGAGGTGCAATGGGGCCCGGCTCTGGTCGTCCAGCTCATCCAGGTCGGCACCTCGGTGGATGAGGAAGCGCCCGACTTCAACCCTACCCTGCATTGATGCGAATGCTAACGGGGTCATATGGGACCCGTTCCGAACGTCGAGAGGAATGCCACTGTTGATCATCAGTTGCACGATGCCGAGGTGTCCGCGATGCGATGCCACGTGTAGAGGATTTGTATTATTGTTGTTACCAATACGGATATTTGCGCCTTGGTCGATCAGGAAGCATACAACATCGAGCTTCCCGTTCCAAGATGCACAATACAATGGCGTCTCTCCGTATCCGTTCCGAATGTCGATATCGATGCCACTCTCTAGCAAGAACCTCGTGACGTGGAGATGCCCTTGAAACGCCGCCCCGTGGAATGGAGTGTAGCCTTCCTTATCCGGGGCAGGCACAGCTGCGCCCTTCTCGATCAGGAAGCGTGCTATATCGAGGTGCCCAAACCACGATGCCAAGGCCAAGGGAGTCTCCTGCTCATCATTCCAGCTGTCAACATTTGCACCACGATTGATCAGCAACTTCGCGACGTCGAGGTGCTCAGCGCCAGACGTTTGATGCAGCGCAGTCCAGTGATTTTCTTTCTGTAGTGCATTCACATCGGCGCCGCGGTCCATCAAGAGCCATGCGATGTCAAGGTATCCATACCGTGACGCGATATGCAGAGGAGTCCGGCCATCGTTTTCCTGTGCATTCACATCGGCGCCGCGGTCTATCAAGAGCCGTGCGAGGTCATGGTATCCATGTCGTGACGCTTGATGCAGAGGAGTGTAACTTTGTGCCTCGCGTGCATTTACATCAGAGCCGCAGTCTAGCAATAGTCGTGCGACGTCTACATGTCCATATCGTAACGCAGCGTGTAACGGAATGAAGCCGATCCCGTCTCGGGAATTGATGTCTGAACCACGATCTATAAGGAATTGTGCCATGTTAGGCTTCCTGTTGAAACAGGAGTTTCAACGGAGTCTCTTGCTTCATATTCCGAGCATCGGGACTTGCACCAGATCCAAGTAACAGTTCTGCAATCTCACGATACCCGGATTCTACTGCTGCGTGTGGCGCGGCACAGCCCTCGTCGTTGGTGACATTCACATCCGCGCCAGAATTGATGAGGAAACGCGCGATCTCGAGTGATGATTTCGCCATGACGAGCTGTCCACCCTGTGATACCCTGTGGAGCGGAACCCTGCCGAGATGGTCACGAGAGTCTGGATCGGCACCATTTTCAAGGAGAAGCGATGCGACTTTTAAATGTCCCTTGATTGAGGCCGCATGTAATGGAGTTGTATGAGAACCGCCCTTGCTATTGACGTCCCGTGGACGGGCTGCGATCAGGTGCTCTGAGAGACCAACGAAACTGCACAGAGAGGCATAATAAAGTGGTACAGCCTCGGGCTGTGTCGGATGCATTGTAGGCATACGCGCCGTCCAATAACGGTCGATGTCGTAGACCCAGACCCAAGCGGCGAAATGTGGCTTTGCGGGATCGAATAAATGTTTCATGACATCCTTAATGTGCGATGATACGTTCCTAAACTGAGCGTGATCGACCCAGTGCCGAGCGGCATACGGGGCGAGGGGAAAGTGAGCTATCGTGTCTCTATCGACTTTGTCGTCGAGGTGGAGGAGAACGCTGAGGCTAATGTGTGCAAGGGTGGTATGTGCCGGTTCGGGAAGAATGTGATAGTACACAAGACGTTCTTCAGCCGCCGCCAGTCGCTCCGATGTCAAGTACTCTTTGACCGAGAAATGCGAAAATGATACGATTCGGCGACCTTCCCGATTAACGATAGCAACGAGACTGGTACATGCCGACAGTATTGCTTCTTCTGCGTCCGGTGGCCGCAAGTTTTCGTTGAACGATGTGGTGGCTGTCGCATCGATCTGGACTGCAAAATCTCTCCGAGCTCCTCAACGCGAAGTGGGCGAATCGACTCCGAGAGGCACTTGAACAGACGTTGCGCATATACTCGTTTTTCTTTATCGATGCCCAATAGTGTCTGCTCGTATGTTTTATCCAAACTCTCTGGCAGGTCCTTCAACACACTCCGAATGCTTGCAGGAAAAGTGCGACAGTCTGTCAACCTGGCAGACTACCCACTGAAACCTACAAGATCACATAAGCGTTCATCATAAGCTCAAGACAAGACGAGGTAGGAGACAACTTACATGCCATTTACATTTTGGGAGAGCGTGTCAATAACTATATTCTGATCCTCCTTTCTCCATCTCCGCATATTCCTGTCTGAATGGACAACGGCCTTGATGTAATCCATTATGTCCTCCTTCTGTCCGTTCTCATCATGGAGAGAAATCTTGAGCGACGTCAACGACTCGAGCACCATTTGGATATCTATCTCCGGGCGGCTAGCCACGCATAAATGAACATCCGGAAGTTTTAAATGAACAAGTTCTTCAATCAGATCCAGGACCTCCTCGCGGGCGGATGGCCTTCCCGGGAAATTGGGGCATTCGTCGAGAGCGTCGACAATGATATAGATCTGGCCTTGTCCTGGCAGACTCAGCATATCTGCCAAACATTTTTTCAATGCCCCAACGTCAGGTTTCTGCATGCCGCAGCTGTTGTCCGAATATAACTTGGAGAGGATCTTGTAACAAGAGTCCGATTCTACGGGAAGCTGCGAAATGAGGGAGGAGAGCAGGCCATAACAGTCTTGCTTTTTGACACCACGGAAGTCAAAGTAATAGTAGGCCATCGTGACCAATCCCGCTGCACGCATGCCCTTAACGTCTTGAATGATCGCAGATCTAGTATTCCCTATGAATGACCTCGAATGATTCGATAAAGTTTAGACATACAGAAGTGTGCTCTTTCCTGCGCCGGCTGTACGATCAACAAGTTATAGATGTAAGGCACGCAGCTCATCGGTCGTTCGAAAGACGTACGTTTTCCATAGATCCACAAGAATGACCCCTTCGCCTTCCATTCTTTCAACGCGCTGCTCTCGAAGAACCATGCAGCCGTTCCTTTGTGCCGTGCTTTCGAGACAAAGTTCTGATTCGTCGACGGATCAGGGGCAGACAGCCAGTGTCGAACATCCTTTTGCAGCTGGTCACCTACAGAATATTGTCGGTCTCGGCAGCGAAAGGAGGGGGGAGAGAAACAACAAACGTTTCATCTTGTTAATTTCGCTTGATGCTTGGTGAAGAGTGACAATACTCTCAAGTCAGTAAGGGGAATGCCCGTTTTGCGCGAGACACATACCCAAATTCTGTCCGATAGCACCTGTCTGTGCCATTCCATCTAACGGAACAGGTATTTAGACAAATATCTGCGAGAAATCACGATAATATGGCACACCTCCTATTACCACCCTCCTATTATCCGCAGTACCATGAACGACACCCAAGATCTGTGCAACAGCCGACAATCCTTCATCCTTCGTTAACCGATCCAATCTCTCGAGGGCAGCTTGTATCTTGTCCTTTTTTTTCATCCACAATTTCTTCATGAATTTCTCTGTGACACATTGAACATAAGTAACATATATCTGGCGGCGCACTTACTGAAACGCCCCTGCTTAATTTTTTTTTTAGCCAAGGCAAGCACCGAAAGTAACTCAACCATTATTTTGATGACTAGATCCACCATCATCGGAGTAGGCGGGATTGTCATATAGACCTCCAGACGCTTGAGGAAATTTCCCAAGGACTCAAAAAGGTCTAGGAGGGCATCGTAACGTGACGTGACTCCACTGGCAGCCTGGCAAACTCATATATCACAAGGGAACTGATTGAAGACTGTATTAAAGGAACGAACAGAGAGGAGGACATCGATCCCAACGAACAATGCCTTGGCCGGTAGGAAGGGGATCTAACGAGATCACGTTCAACGAGTCATTAGATAGCATGTGTGACTTACCAGGCTGATTGCCCCTCCTAGAATGCCCTAGAATGCCTGGATGACATTCACCGACGGTCTGAGGCAGCTGATTAGTCGATTTCCCTTTCGATAGTCCTTGAATGCCTTCTCTCGTTCTCGGAGTAGTTCTAGGATGGCCCCAGGAGAATTTGCCTGTTTGATCGCGGCAGCGAAGGGATTCTTGGAAAGGTCTATTCCAGTTATCTTTTCATAGTCGACCAAGGCATCGGTGATCAATTGGATGTTGGAAGTGGAAGATGTTGAGGACGTTGCTTGCGCAGTAGACGACATGGAGACCACAGGTCAGAGGGATGGGGAAGGGTGAAACGAGGATTCACGATATTCAGGGTCCGAAATAATTGATGGGACGATGAGGTGAGTGATTTATGCCGTGATTACGGCAGAATAACTTTAGCGCTGCGTTTTTGTCTTCATTGTTCAGAGTAGCTGACGTATGAAGTACAGAACAAGAAAGTGTTCTGTTGTAGGAGACCACCAAAGTCACGTAGCGTGATTCGCCCATGCCCAGAGTCGGGGTTAGGGTTGAACTGTTCCTCAGCCTCGGAGTAGACGGGCCGGGGTAGTCGGCACCTGGTTCTGTATTGTTATGGCGTGGGCGTGGGAGCTAGGCCAATACAATCTTCTACGTATCCTCTGAATTCAATAGGCATTACCTTGGTCGATCGCCGCGCCCAGGAAAGGTAATACGAATTTGGATAATTTAAAGCACTGGAAACAGTGGAGAGTGATAGCGTTCCAAGTAGCGTTCCGAACAGTGTCGGACCCCATGATGTGGGACCATTGTGCTTGGTTTAGGGCTGTGCGACCGACGGACGGACGTAACGGATAAATATCATATCGTCATGGTGTGTCACATCAAATAATGATTCTGTTTTGTCATTTTATGATGACGAACATGGACGAGGCGCCAAACATGACTCCAAAAATTTAAACGGGCATCAAAACCAGAGTTAAACAAGCTCCCAGCAGTATACCAAACGAGAAGAAGGAGAGGGTTTGAGGAAGAGGGACGATGTGGCCAATGAAAGAAGAGAAAGAATGCGGTTATCAGAATTTTACACCGGTTCCAGCCAACAAACGACGCGCCGGATGGTGGTTAGCTTATGGCGTCAGCCATGATTGGCGCGTTCCGTAAACAGGAAGTTGGCTCAGTTGCTGTGCTTTCTTGCCCTTGCTTAACTGGATCGCGCCTCTCCGAATCTTGCACACTCCATGCAGTACTCCCACCTGGAGACATCCCCAACCGCCACCACCACCGGGTGCATTGTACCCACGGTTTCTCCCCACCCACGGCACTTCGGCAAGACAAACGCGTTAGCAATTGGCAATTGAGTTCAACATCAGTTGGACTCTGTGTGTACTAGTATGAATTCCTCCTTTTTTCAACCCCTTGCTGAGCACATGCTGCTACGAGGGCTTGGTCGATATCAGCCCGATTCTCGTCGTTTACGCACTGTTCCCTACTATGTGCTAGCAGCCGCCGGCCAGTTGCTTCCCTTAGTATAAAAGCCGGAAATATCTGGGACCGCGTCTTTACCACGTGTATCTTGTGACTCAAGAAAAGTACTGTGTTGCTCATACTGTAAGCTAGGCAAACAAAAGCGCTACTTTTGGATCCGGTTGAATCTCTCTCGAGACTAGCGACACGGCGAGGTCTTCTATGGAGTGCTTCCGATACCCGACTGCTCATTCACATCTCAGTGCCTTAGCACCCATACTAGGTGTGCCGCCTCTGAAATTAGGACATGGAAGAGGCATGTTGAGCCTCTATGGTGTGGTGATGTGCACTTGGCCGAAGGCCGCGACCCACACGTACGCCCCGTCCATTGCCCAGCTTCCCATTTCGCAGGTCTGCAACTCATCCACGGTCCATAAGCCAGTTCTTTCGAACTATTATCTGGTGGATAAAACCGCGAAAGAGAAAGGTATGCGCCTTGCATCAGGTCCGCGCAGCGTTGACCGGGGTGTGTGCAATGGTGAGACGTATTGAGAAATGCGGAACGTAACTACAGACGTCGTGCCAAAAGAAGAGGGAGGGTTGTAAGAGAAAAGGAACGGTTGTTTCGCAAAATGCATCATGGATAGACACATCTTGAGCGGTTGGTGCGCGTCAGCTATGATAGCTTCCCTAACGTTCCAAGGATGGGCTCTAAATATCCAATCTGGTCAGAACTACTTATTCCGTACGCCCTGCCCTGAAAAAGACCAAAGGGTAGGAAAGGCGGTATTCGTCGAAAGGAGCAGAATGCACTACATACCACACGCAGTCGAGTCGCCGTCCATCGGGAGAGAGTAGATCAGGCTCAGCATAAAGTGCATGTGCGCGCTCAGGATTCAACTACAGCAGCGGGCGCTGTGCCAGCAGAGCGCGAATAGCTCTTGCCCTTCCCGGACCCGAGCTGGGGTTAGGGTCGGGTTAGGAGGTGAGGCGTGGGCGACGTGGGTGGATGACTTTATGTCCAGTTCGCATGCGAATAATACATTGCAGAGCTCGGGTTGACGCGTTGACGACTGACTGGGAGAGCTGGGAAATGGGTCGGTCGCGAACTGTTCAGAGTTCCAACTAGGAAGCCGTTGCTGCCCCTTCAGAGGGCGGCCTCATTGTTGTTGTCGTAGTTGGCCATTATTGATGGCCAGGGGCAATGATGGATGGGGAGTCGAAGAGAAATGCATGGAACGAACTCAGCGAAGTGACGGTCAGAAAAGGAAATGCAGCCACGTGCTTGGCGAGTCGGTCGTGAGAAAATGAGCATGTCCACTGGTAATCATCATGTTCCGCCGACAGTGTCCCTTCGAGCTCTTCCTCTATTCCACGTACAGCAGGAAAATGAAAACAATGACCGATTGTGTGAAGGAACGGTGGAACAAGACCTCTCATCCTCGGAGCCAAGTCTTCCTATCATTCTCTTTGCCCGTCATCTCACTGGCACTCATTTGTATACAGTCTCTCGAGATGTGGGCAGTTGGAGCTACACTACTTGACAGACGGAGATCTTGACACATGCTATAAGCAAGCCTAGTCCTTCGCGTTAAGTCTGATCCAACATACTTGCCGCGGGACTTGGACTTAATACCACCTTCTCAGTCGGGGTGCTTCTTTGGTTTCTGTTATCAGTGTTATGTGGAAGCGATCGGACGTTACATGCATTACGCCGAATGCGGCCTTGGAAAAATAATAATAATAATTAGAAGAAGACTACACTATCTCAATCAACACTAGTAAACCAATCTGATAACGAAGCATATACAAGCAGAGCATAGTAAAGCGCGAACCGCACATTAAGCTATGGCCAATCAATTAGTAGTATCCCCGAAATTATCGCTTATATCTATCGTTATGACAACTTGGAGTCGACCAGAGGGACCAGATTCCAAGTGAACTCCGTTAACAGTTGAATCTGGGTTGTTGACGCAGCGCCCAGCAAGGCGGCGAAGACGCTCGGGTGCCGACATGTCTAGGGCGCCTTCATTGGGCGGCGTATCCATCTGGACTTGAGGAGGGTCTAATGCCTCACGCAGAGGTGCGTATTCAGCATTGTTGTACTGCTAGAAAAGGTATTCAGCCCGGTACAAGGAACAGAACATGGGTACGCACCAGAGCTTGCGGAGCGGAAGTCCATTCTTGGTTTGAGGAGTCCACGGTATCAATGATGTCAGTTGCGTACGCAGCGCCGACATTCTGATCTGCATATCGGACGACTGGTTCCTTTACAAAAGAAGAATCACCAGTCAGACGAAGACAGGGATGCGGTGAAATGCTGGCAACATACAACTGGAACCGTTCGGTCCCGGTATTCTATAGTACCACTGGTTGTTTGATTGTCGGCGTATCTGGTCCTCGAACAGATTGAACAGGGACAGTTCTGGATAACAGCATTTGTATCTGGCTGATCTCGCCACTGATGAGCTGGAATGGCTCTGTCTGCAGCGGACGGGACCTAAGGAATGAAAGTTGGCAATGGTAAGGCAAATCAGGGTAGATCACCATGGTGCATGGAATAGCGTACATTATCTTGTTGGTGAGGGCCCACGGGGTGGTAGGATCCTGGCAGACGTTGGTCTGTGGGTGGGCTCATGGTGAAGAATGACGGCAAGGAGTGTGGCGGCACAGATTCGGGTGTACGAAATGAATTGGGGTCGGAGGAGTGGGTACTATGCGAGCGGTTGGTCAGGGGGAGCTGGTTGTTCCGTGTGGAGCTGGTAGTCCACGAGAAGACTGTGGGTAGAGGAGCCTACTAAAGTAACAGGGAAGGATCTCCTATGATAAATAAAGGATGGGCCATAGTTATATAAGATCAGGGAGATGGTTGGCGCCATGACGCTGGATCGGGGGGAGTGTGTGCATGTGGATTGCAATCAGGAACTGGGTATTGCCCGTGTTCAAGGTAATCGTTTGAAAGCTGTTCGCACAAAGTGATGATCTATCATTGTGCTCACTTATTGTGAATACGTGTACCGGCATACCATATATTGCAACACTTATATAGATACGTAGGAAGGATCTGGGAGCGCCCGTTTGTGATACCAAAGTACCGGGATAGAACTGGCAGGACTATCAACATGAGGTGATGCCCTGTACAGCTGTTTCGGCCCAGCCCAACGGTCGGCAGGCGCATATTCAGGAAGTGGGTGAGAAAGACAGAAGTCTGGATGGATGGGAACCGATTTCGATTTTCCGATTCCGGACCGTGATGCGGGGGCGGATGAGCACACAGCTTCTTTACGATACTGAGCACGGCCCGTCGATATGACCGACTGGCAGGCACCCCACAGCACAGCCTTCATTCCAACATGGTACAATTGCCTGGGCCAAAGTGAATGATACGGCAAGGTACTCTTCAGAATGTTTTTCGTCCCAACGACTCAATGCGATGACACATTTGCACCTGCAGTAACCTGTACAATGATTCCCTTCAGTTCTTCCTCACCGGCATCACCGTTCATGCGGGTCTCTCCGTGGTCCTCGTGTCCCGCACACGTATGGTTTCATGAGAGTGGTTGTATCTGCATCTCTTCGCTTACTACCAGTCTCTCCTTTCCTAATTTTCTGCCTAATATGCACGAACTGAAATATTGTCAATGTAGCATCCTTCGAGGATAGGTGAGGTTCAACGCTCTTAGTATCCGAATTGCCTTGCTTTTCTCCGCAGTCGATCGTTCATTACTTGTGTACCCCGGCCAGCACGTAAGCTTCATTTCATACTGGTACCAACATCTCGTCCCAGTCGCCAGAAGCACGCATGTAGACACTCAAGTTGTTGGTGTCGCTGCGAACTTGTCGAGGAAGAAAGAGACACCTGTCGATTGGTACGTGCTCTTTTAGTGCTTGTCTTTTCTGTTCCTATCCCGCACTGCCAGTGCTTCTTGATCCACTTCGTCAAGTTCATCATGCGCTAAGAGGATTGAGGCATGTCGGCCCCAGACAATACACCACAGGTGTTGAAACTTCCCGTTATTTCCCATCCACTAGCACCCTCGTTCCGTCCTTCACTATGTAGTACTGGCTACCAAGCTGGCTACTACGCTCTGGCGTCTGAAACATTTCCGGTCACGTCATCCATCACATCCCTGTCCATATTCCGCACTTTCTCAGGACAATTTGGGTTACGCATCAGGAATCAAGTTAGGTGCCATGGTGCTTTCATGTCGTCTCAAGACCTCTTGCAAGGAGCCGTGGAAATGCGATCGGAGGATATTATGCCACCGCTCTCACCGCAACAACTCGTTCCAAGCTAGCGATCTATTGACACTCAACATAATGTAAATTAGACAAATGGCAACGCCTTTTTTCTTTTGAATCTGAATTGCATACAGCTTGAGACCGGCGTCAAAGTACAAAATGAAATGTACATGAGAAGTGACACAGGACTAAGAGTGCCCGAGATATGCTACTCGCAGATGAACAAAAAGAAAAGGGTTGCTGGTGCATGTGCATGTGAGAGGGACCGGGGTGTGGGTAGGGTCGGGGTTTGGTTATCCAAGGTTGGCGACAAGCTTTTCTGAAAATGACCCGGATTGTATACCGTGATGCCCTTAGGCAAATTACGCTGACCTTACTAAGAATATTCCGAGCCTTGACTTCCCCCTCTTGCACATTAGAAGCACTGAGACTTGGTCTGGCGAGGAATACTAAGGAACGCAGTAAAACTGATGCGGACAAGTCCGATCATGGCCAGATAGGTACATAAACCCCGGCTTGGGGAGAGGTTAAGGCCAGCGAGGGGCTGAACAGACTGCATATATTTCCGAGGCGGGTGAGCTGTGAGGGTGAAGTAGGTGCGGAGAAGAAGAAATGAGTGGGTCCTCACTCAGGTAAGTGCGGCAGAATAATGAGGCACGTGATCTGCCCTTGCCGGGTTGCCGTCATCACATCCGGCGCAGGTAGACAACCATGGATCCCGTCTATGGGCGGTTCATGTACGATCCAGGAGGATAGTCAATACCAACGATGCATTGCAGAGCTCGGGTTGATGACTGATTGAGAGAGCTGGGAAATGGCCCAAACGGGTCGGTCACAAGCTTACTAGATTTGTAACAGGGAGCCGAAAAGAAATGCAAAAAGGGTACAATAGCTCACCTGTGGGACTCATAAGCCCATAGAGGCCGGGCTGGCACGGGGATGTACATGAACATACTGGGTCTCAGGAGGGAGAGTTACAGACCTACAGTGAGCTGGCTGACTGAAGGCCCAGATTTGGCAGGATCTCGTTCGCCTTGACGACTCGACTGCCTTTTGTTCTGGAACCTGAGAAAATGGTCGATAATTCAGAAATTATACATGAGGCGTAAACAAAGATATGTGCCAACCAGATTTGCACACTTCGAGCTGACATGTCCAAGTCTTCTCAATTGTTGGCTCTAGAGTCCAGAGGGCCAGTACAGGATATTGTAGGCTGAAGGTGGCGTGGCAGGAGGGGCACGGGGGTTGCGCAGGCCTCGGGAACTAGGAATGTTACGCTCTAAGTGAGCACTGTAGCGGGGAGGGGAAAGGAATACGGTAGTGCTGTGACTACTGTCGTGACTTGGTGCATAGCTCGTAACCGGCTCTCTGACAATGAGGTAAACCGGTAAACTCGGCCATATGATGACGAGTTGCGGCATGGCAGCACTGGAATCCGGCCGGGCCGGCCAACGGACATTTACCTTTCCAAAACCCAAGTCAACTAACTGTAGTACTGTACAGTACACGTACCTGTTTCAGATACTTCGCCGTTTTCTCCGAGCTTTATTCCTCTTTTGCGTCAATGGACGGACGCCACAAGACGAGCCAAATAGAAGGGTGTTTAAACGTTACTTATACCCCTTCGCCGTTTTCTCCGAGCTTTATTCCTCTTTTGCGTCAATGGACGGACGCCACAAGACGAGCCAAATAGAAGGGTGTCTAAACGTTACTTATACCCCTTCGCCGTTTTCTCCGAGCTTTATTCCTCTTTTGCGTCAATGGACGGACGCCACAAGACGAGCCAAATAGAAGCGTGTCTAAACGTTACTTATACCCCTTCGCCGTTTTCTCCGAGCTTTTTCCTCCTTGGCGTCAATGGACGCCACAAGAGGAGTGCCGACTGATGCCTGTTGCGCAGACGGACCTCTTCTTCGGACTAACCGGGGTATTCGTTTCGTGCACGCTTTCGACATAGGGACTCTTAGGGCTCGAGGAACGCGAATCACAATCACAGTCATCACACAGCCTCCGAGACCAGTAAACAGTATCCATCACACGTTCCGGCCACTCAGCGTCTACAGATTCGGGCTACTCGGGCTACCCCAGCTGTAGGGATTCGAGCTGGTCTGCCTGGCTCCTGTTCCCCAGCCACTACTACTGCCTCCTGCATGCCATATACCACCAGGTGCTGCGTTGCTACCCATCCCCCGCTGATGGTGATGCCTCTGCCCAGAACCTGAGCTTCCGCCCATGTACTGTACTCCCACCCGTGGAGACGTCCCCAACCGCCGCCACCGCCACTGCCCACCGCCGGGTGTACCCACGGTTCCCCCTTTTTCAACTCTTTTCTGAGCGCACGCTGAGAGAGCTTGGTTGATATTACCGGTTTTTGTCTCCCTCTTTCATTGTTACTATACCCCCTACTATGTACTAACCACCACCGGCCAGTTGCTTCCCTTAGTCCAACAAAGCCGGAAATATCCAGGACCGCGTCTTTATCCGTGTTATGTTGTGGAATAAAAAATTTCTTCAAAAAAAGGACTGTGTGCTGAAGGGAAGGTGCTAGCAGAGACAGGTAAAAGGTCGTCCTAGGGAAAACCTGATCAGATAGAGAGGCGATGTAAAACTGGACTTAGCAGTGCGGGCTGAACGCGTGATGGATCGGCTCGGGTGTGATGTGTGATACGATGTGAAGCTGAGTGCAGATGCAAAACATGAGAACAATGAGGTACAGTACATGACACAATCACCAACAACTTGAAGTCGTCGCAGGCACGTGTGCGTGTGCTATGCGTGAACCGAGCGCCGCACACGCGACGTCCTGACTCCTTAGAGTGCTCCTCATACTGTAACTTAAGCAAACAACAGCGCTACTTTTGAATATCTCTCGAGACAGGCATCACGGCGAGGCCTTCTATGCAGCGAAATAAACGAAGTTTTGGGAACTATTGTGCATTGTTTCATATCTTCTGTACTGTAACCATCCAGACTTTATTTCCGTTTGCAAGTGCTTCCAATATCCGATTACTCATTCACACCTCAGCATACTACATGCACCGTCTCTGAAATTAGGATGTGGAGAAGGTGTGTTGACTCGGAGCCTCTTTGGTGTGATGCTTGTTGTCTTGGACTCTGACACCCATTCATGTTTCTGGCCGAAGATCGCAACACGCGACCCACGCGTACGCGGATTCCATGGCCCAGCTTCCATGGTCCATAATCCAAATTCTTTCGAACTATCATCCGGGGGGTAACACAACAAAAGAGAAAGGCATGTGCCCTGCACTGCATCGGGTCCACGCAGCGTTGACATGGTGAAACGTGTTGAGAAATGACGGTTGTTTCGCATATGCGCTTGGAAACGCGTCATGGATAGACTCACCTTGAGCGGTTGGTAAATCATCAACATCATGCATCATGTTCTGACAGTGTCTCCTCAAGATCTTCCTCTGTTCCATACAGCCGGAAAATGAAAACAATGATTGATTGCGTGGAGGAACGATGGAACAAATCCTTCTCATCTTTAGGCCCAATTCTTCCAATTCTCTTCATCCTGCATCGGTATGTAGTCTCTCAAGATGTGGGCACTGGCAGTTGCCCATAATTGGAGCCAGCCCTTCACGTTAAGTCTAATCCAGCGCGCTTGTGACGGGACTTGGACTTAACACTGCCTCCAGGGATCTTCAGAGCTTCTTGGGTTTCTGTTATGTACTCCTGATTACTGTAAGGAACATCATCAGTGAACCAATCTGATAACGAAACATACAAGCAAAGCATAGTAAAGCGCAAACTCCACATCATACAGCCCCCCTATTCGGATGTTAAGAAAGTACCCAATCCTACTCTGCTCCGCCCTCTGAGACGCTCGCTGACAGCTATGGCCAATCAATTAATAGTGTCTCCGAGAATATCACTTATGTCTATCATGATGACAACTTGGAATCGACCAGAGGGACCAGACTCCAAGTGAACTCCATTAACAGTTGAATCCTGGTCGTTTACATAGCGCCCAGCAAGGCGGCGAAGATGCTCAGGTACCGACATGGTACCTTCGTTAGGCGCCATATTCATCTGGACTTGAGGAGGGTCTATTGCCTCATTCAGAGGTGCGTATTCAGCATTCTGATACTGCTGGGGAAAGGATTCAGCCAAGCCCAAGGAACAGGAGATGGGTGCACACCAGAGCTTGCGGAGCGAAAGTCCATTCAAGTTCTTGGTTTGAGAAGTCCACGGTATCAGTGATGTCAGTTGCGTAGGCAGCACCGACGTTCTGATCTGCACAGATGATTGGTTCCTTTAAAGAACCACCTGTCAGACGAAGATGGTGATGTGATGAAATGTTGGCACATACTACTGTAACCGTTCGGTCCTGGTATTCTATAGTACCACCTGTTACGATTACGCATCTCGATGACTCATTCTTTGCTTACATTCTCGCTTCCGGACTGATGACTGATGTATGATATGATCGGGATCTAAAGCCCTGTGCCCTTATTGTCTCTTGTAACCCTTGACCCTGGGCCCTAAGCCCTTGACTCAGAACCCTGTGCCCATGCCTGTATATAAGCGCTCCAGTAGACAGGACAGCCCTTCAGGCTCGTTCTTCTTGTGAATACAGGAAGTCTACCAGCATCCAGACTGAACTCTCGGAGTGTCTCAAGACTAGTGTTTAAAAGTCCGGTCCGGTCCGGTTTTTTTGCCTTTTTTGGATGCAACCGGACCTGGACCGGTCCTTCAGTTATCAGCATTTACCGCAACCGCAACCGAAACTGATCAAGACCGACAACTGCAGTTGTCATCTCCAGTTGCAGTCGGTTGCAACCAGTTGCCTGTGCAGTCAGTTGCCAGCCCCAAACTTACATTTATTAACTTCTCACACATGGATTAAGCAATAAGGGTCTTTTATTATTAGGTATAGTTAATTGGAGTGCAGAACTGGCACTATATGCCCGAGGAGGTACCCAACGCGTCCACAGATTAAAAGTCCCTCAGCCATATAATTAACAAAAGTAATCCTGAAGTAGCTGCATAATAGGAGTCGAATCCCTGGGTCTCCCCTCCGAAAGTGTGTCTGTGTCATCAAATGCTTGTATAGAAGATGGCACGCACGATCGAGTCTATTCAAAATATCATAAAGAATACAGAGGAGTTGAGGACAAGATAGTACGCACCCGAATCCTGCATATCTGAGGTCCAAAGGGTAAGGTTATCTCGGAGTAGCCATTATAAGAGTCGAATCCTTAGGGAGATGGCACGCGTGATCAGGTCTGTTCAAAATCTCATAATAGAACACAGAGAAGTTGAGGTCAAGAGGGTACGCACCCGAATCCTGCATATCTGAGGTCCAAAGAGTAAGGTTATCCCGAGTAGCGAGTCGAATCCTTGTGGCTCTCCAAAAGCGTGTTAAGCCCTGCAATAAGTGTCATCGCATGCTTGTTTAGTGAGATGGCACGCACGATTGGGAATATTCAAAATAGAATTCAGATAAGTTGAGGGCAAGTCCAAGACAAATGGGGTGTGTTGGAAGCAATTCAGTGATAGCAACGTCGGAGGTAGCCTTAGATGTTATGGCCGGGAGGAACGAAACCGAAGCGAAATGCAGGAAAGGAGTGGCCATGAGGGTGGGAAGTGATCGGATTTGCTTGCAGTCGTCTTGCATCGGAGGTCAAGGGGAAGGGCGATGAGCGCGAACTGATGAAAAAAGATTGTGTTAAGATTGAGACATGTGTGGGAGGTGTGTGGGAAAACTCGTGTGGCGCAGGACCCGCGTCGTCTTTACATGTTCATATATCTCTGTTATCCTCATTTCCGCCCCACTCTTCTACGCATCTAGCTACATAAGGGCTAAATGCCTTAGACTCACCCTGTGTATTTAAGCCAGTTTACGACCTCTCGAATCGATAGCGAACAGACGCGCAGTTTTCCCCAGTTCTCTCTCTCTGTGTGAGCCTCTCAAGGCGTTTCTTCTTCTCTCTCTACTTCTTCTGGTTAGCCTGACCGACTAAGGGTTTTGACGAGCAGAGCTGTCGAGTGGCTGTACGTCTCCTTTGGTCCTTTCTCACTGACCCTTTTCTCTCCCTTTAGGGTGTTACTCCTGTCCACCTTTGGACTCACGCGCGCACTAAGCGCTTCAATCTTCACGCCAGGAAGTGGAGCTCAGGCTCATCCTTGACTTTCCACTACTACCAACATTTATCCCTACCCTGCCAACAACCAGGACACCTCCACCTTCTTGACCTCCTGCCGATGTAGCTCCCATCAATGACGACGAATCTATATTCTACGATAACGATCCCTTTCGTGTGGAACGCATTCTCGATCAGCATGCTGCAGCAGAAGTGGCATCACAGAGTATCACGGAGACGGGTGCACCACGCGTAGACTCTTCAGCATCAGTTTACACGGCCCATTCTCGATCGCCTTCACCCGTACCATCCTCTCGCGTCCTCCCACCCCCGAGTCTACATCATCTGAACAACAGCAGCAACCCTCTCTCTCACCGTTACAGCCTCCTTCCCTGACCCTTCACTTTCACCCTCACCACAGCTATCCCATAGTGCGACAGTTTCGACCATACGTTGATCTGTCAGAACTCTGACCAAAGCCAGTGCAATGTTAAAGCGATTCGGAAATCGCACACGAGAGACCATTCTCACGTCCTTTCGAGCGCCGAGGCCGTGGAGGGCGACATGTGTCAACCACGTTTCCCTCGAGCACCTTCCCCATTCCTCCTCACGTCATCTTACCGACCCCAGGCTGGTATTACCCGATTTTCACCCAGAGGCATTTGATATCTCTTTCCCCGCCGTCAAGACCCTCGCACGAGTCCTCGTGCATTGCGCTTCCCGCACTCAGCACCCATGTGCCTATGATACCGCCATTCGCAACACCTCTACTCCCTCCCTCGGCACCTGCGTTGTAGAACTGCTCTACAACGTGCTTCTCGTCTACGTTTGTTCTTTCTTAGGATATAGCCATGTATTTAGAAAGTTTTCAATGGCAGAACCATGGGTCTATATGGCCCCGTGGGTTTACAATAAAACCAAGCGTGTACCCACCTGCACGGCGGTGTTGTTCAGCTCAACCTGCTCACACACCATGCCTTTGATCGAGAACACCTACTTCAGGCCCTCTCCTACCCACTCGTTGGTCGAATCATCATCTCAGTGTGTATATTACACAATGATACACTTGTTCGGGATATTATGGGGCAGAGATTGTAGTTACAATGTGTAAAGTGTCGTGCATGTTTCCGCGGAACATGTAACTTCGTACAGGTGTCTATATAGGTCTTGTATTTATGGACCTCACTTTGCTAAGTCCGCACGCAAGTGCAGCAGCGTCGGGAAGGAGGAGAAGGAGGGCTGCCCTGAGCCGGGTAAATCGCCGCGCGTCCTGTCTTGCACGTTCGTGCACGCCTTGAAACTTTGCATACGGGTCGCTTTAGTCGTTCAGAGGTATCCTTAAATTTTCTAAGGCCGCAGAAATGTGCAGCACTATGGAGAACGAGGGAAGAGCTGTATTGAACTCTGAGCTGTCGTACCAAAAGGGAAGTTACTAGGGCGGGAAAACGGCCCGGGCCCGGAGTGGCAGAAACTCAGATTACATAACTCAGGTTCCCCTTCCGTTAGAAGCTCAGTGCAGATCAGTCCCCACGTTCTCCAGAGTGCTGCACATTTCTGCGGCCTTAGAAAATTTAAGGATACCTCTGAACGACTAAAGCGACCCCGTATGCAAAGTTTCAAGGCGTGCACGAACGTGCAAGACAGGACGCGCGGCGATTTACCCGGCTCAGGGCAGCCCTCCTTCTCCTCCTTCCCGACGCCGCTGCACTTGCGTGCGGACTTAGTAAAGTGAGGTCCATAGATAAACGACCTAGATAGACATTTGTACGAAGTTACATGCCCCGCAGAGACATGCACGAAATGTTACAGTGCTTTCCTTCCCTCTAACCTTGTAAACCATCTTAGGAGAGTTTTGAGGGTTTAGAGTTCCCTCACCCTGTATGTTGCTTACATGACAAACTCTATAACATATAATACATATTTTCAATGCTGTAAAGTGATCTGTATCAAACTTGTGAGATATAAAACTTAGATTTCAAAGAAACTGGAACAGGCTTTAGAACAATGATGCCGCTAACAAAAGTAGAAAACTTTTTCAAGGCACACACTAAATGGCAACCGGTCTTTTTAGCAACCAGTTGCAACTGGTCTAGACTGGTCTTTTCTAAATTTGGTAAACCCTGCAACTGACAACTGAACTGGTCATATTAAGAGGCAACTGGCAACTGCAGTTCAGTTGCCTACCAGTTCAGTTCAGTTCAGTTGCCAGTCTTTTTATCAGTCTGTAACTGGACTTTAAAACACTACTCAAGACTCTCGACATACTGTAGAGTTGTAACGACCCACAATCCTCACAAACACCGAGAGGAGGGGGAATGAGGCCGAGAAAACCACGAGGCACGGGAGACGACCCGTTCGGGATCGAGGACCTGGACGAGGACGAGGAAAAGAAACCGAAAGGAGGAAGAAAACTGGAAGGGATCACACCAACCAAGTTCACTGGAGATCGCAGCGATACCATAAAATTCCTCGCAGCATTCAAATGCTATATGCAAATGAACTACGACACGGACATCGCGAAGGACCCGTTCAAGAAGTGTAACTTCTTTCTATCCCTCATCGAAGGAAAAGACACCGAAGGATGGGTAATGATGCAGGACGACTGGCTCGATAAAATCAGCATTGGAAAGATCGCACCTCCTTGGCAGATGACTGGATGGGACGTCATGGAGGTAGAGTTCAAAAAGGCCTTCATCGACTATGCAGAACACGAGCGAGCCAATGCTGAATTATGGCAGCTCAAGATGGAGAAAGGAGACGTGGACGCATATATAGCACGCTTCCAGCAGCTGGCCCATCGAGGAGGACATAATGTTGATGAACCAGAAGTCCTCCGGAGGTTTGCGCAAGGGCTTCCCTCAGCCCTGGCAACGTCATGCCTCCAACTACAAGACCCAGACTCCTTTGAAGGCTGGACCACCGCGGCCCAGCGCAATCACAAAGTATGGCTAAAAAGACAAAGCCTGCAGGGAGAATTCTCCGCAACTCAACCTAGGAATTCTCCCAGAAACAACACCTTCGCCAACCTGTCATCGTGGCGTAGCCGTGGAGGAAACTGAGGGGGCCAGCGACAAGGACCAAGGATGCTCCCTCCGAGAGATCCGAACGCGATGGATACAAGTGCTGTGGCCAGGAAGGCCACAACCGAAGCCGAAAAACAAAAACACCGACAAGAGGGGCGCTGTTACGAATGCTCCAAACAAGGACACGTGGCACGCAACTGCCCCGACAGAAAGCCACGTATCAAAGCCACCGCAACGGCCCCTGAAATGGCCCCGCCAAGTTACGACAAACTTGATCAAGGGGACGCACTAGCAGAATACACATTGAAGCTCAACGACAAGCAAAGGGACATCTTCCTAAAGAAGGTCATGGGAGAAACAACGAATGAGGATTTTCCAGAGGCCTGAGCGCTACGGCTCTCGCTCGGGCCTGTAGTACGGACTCAGTGTACATAGCAAAGAATAAATTCATCAAAGTTCCTCTCACGCTGTACACGACCGAACAACGAACCGATCAAGAAGCACTCCTCGACAGTGGAGCCACGGAATGCTTTATTAATCCTAACATAGTAAAGCAGAGCAACATCACCACCGTAGAGCTCAAACGACCCCAAAAAGTTAGAAACGTCGATGGAACGACCAACCGACTAGGGAAGATCACTCAAGCAGTGGATCTCATGGTCCAGTACAACGAAACGATAAATCGACACCGTTTCCTAGTGGCTGACATCGGAGAAGACGATCTAATCCTAGGGTACCCATTCTTCGAAGCGGCCAACCCAGAAATAGATTGGACGACGGGCAAAGCACCAGGAGTCTTCATCCTCTCAGACTGCACCGACTGGCGAGAAGAAGAAGGAGGGTGGTTCCATGAAAAGATAGCTAAAGTCACCATGGCCCAACAACTCGCAGAGCAGGCCGCAGACAAGAAACAGAGGACATGGGATGAACTGGTCCCGATGGAGTACCACAACCACAAAGAGGTGTTCTCCGAGCAAGCCTCCGAACGGTTCCCCAGTGAGAGACCTTGGGATCACGCAATAGACCTCAAACCTGACGCGCCTACATCCATCGACGCAAAGGTATATCCACTGGCACCCAAAGAGAAGGAAGAACAGAAAAAATTCCTAGACGGTAACCTACGACTCAAACGCATCCACCGGTCGAACTCTCCGTATGCCAGCGGATTCTTCTTCATCAAGAAGAAAGACGGAAAGTATAGACCAGTACAGGACTACCGAAATCTCAACAAGTGGACGATACCCAACAAATACCCGCTCCCTCTTATCAGCGACCTGATCCACGATGTCGCCGATAAAAAATTATTCTCCAAATTTGATATTCGATGGGGATACAACAACGTACGGATAAAAAGGGGGACGAATGGAAAGCGGCCTTTAAGACAAGCGAGGGACTCTTCGAACCCACAGTCATGTTCTTCGGACTGACTAATTCACCAGCCACCTTCCAGACCATGATGGACGACATCTTCCAAGAAGAAATCGCACAGGGGTGGCTCAAAATCTACATGGACGACGCGGTGGTGGCCACCGAAGATGACGAAGCAGATCACAAGGCAAAAGTCCACCACTTCCTGACGAAACTCGCCCGCCACGACCTCTTTCTCAAACCAGAGAAATGCTTCTTCCACGTAAAAGAGGTCGAATACCTTGGTGTCATCATCGGTGGAGGTAAGGTCAAGATGGACCCTGTCAAAGTAGAAGGCATTGCAAAGTGGCTCATCCCCACTTCCATCAAAGAAGTACGAAGCTTCCTAGGATTTTGCAACTTCTACCGTGCCTTTATCCCGAGTTTCTCCCATATGGCACGACCCCTGAATGACCTCACCAAAAAAGCTCGACAGTGGTCATGGGGACCCGAGGAACAAAGCGCCTTCGAACAACTCAAAAACACCTGCATATCTTACCCAGTACTCTGAACCGCCGACTGGAACCGACAATTCATCCTCGAAACAGACGCCTCAGGATATGCACTTGGTGCCGTCCTCATGCAAGAATTTGAGGATGGAATACACCCAATTGCGTTCCATTCACGAAGTTTACTCCCTGCCGAACGAAACTACGATGCGCACGACAAGGAACTTGCTGGAGTAGTTTTTGGCTTTAAATGCGGCCGACCATTCCTGCTGGGCACCCGCCATGCGATCCGTGTACGCACGGATCACAAAAACCTCCAATACTTTCGCCAACCTCAGAAGGTTACGGGACGACAAGCGCGATGGTTCCAGTTCCTACAAGACTTTGATTACACCCTAGAACACATCCCCGGCACATCTAACACCATCGCCGACCTCCTGTCCCATTGCAAAGACCTTAATGAGGGAGTGAATTCAGAAGAACCACGCATACTCCTACAAGACCATCTTTTCCTCAAAAAGACGTATCTCGCAGACGACCCAAACATACGAAGACAAGCAGTCCGAGAACTCCACGACACACCCTCAGCGGGACACCTGGGCATAGCGAACACATGGGAGCTAGTACGGGAACACTACAAAGGCCCCAGATTACGAAAGTTCGTAGAAGAGTACGTAAAAGGATGCCCTACGTGTCAAGAAACAAAGACAAACCTACCAAGGAAGAAAGCACCCCTACAACGTTTCGACACACCGGTAGAACAAGGCCCATTCCAATACGTATTGATGGACCTCATCACAGACCTTCCAAAGTCAGAGGGTTTCGATGCAATACTTACCATAGTGGACCAAGGGTGCACAAAGGCAGCAAAATTTATACCCTGCAACAAGACCATCGACGGACCGGGAGTCGTGGACCTGTACTTCCGCAATCTAACGTCTTGGGTAGGCATCCCAAAAAGGATCATCTCGGACCGAGACCTGTGTTTCGCATCACAATTCTCGAGATCCCTGTGCCAGAGCCTAGGTATCCAACAGAATCTATCGACCGCATTCCACCCCAGAACAGACGGGCAGACGGAAAGGATGAATGCGTGGATAGAACAGTACCTTCGAGCATGGACCATGGGGCGATAAGACAATTGGGTAAAATTACTCCCGCTCGCGGAATACGCCCACAACTCGTGGAAACACGACGTGACACGTCATACGCCTCACGAACTCCTCATGGGCTTCAAACTGCAGGTACACGTAAAGTTCCAATCAGACAACGTGCCAGCATCAGCAGACCGGGTTTGAGCCCTCCAAGAGACACGAGGACAGGTCCAGAAGCTTCTGGAAGCACTGCAGCAAGGCAAGGATGCACGTAAACCAGCGGAGATGAACAAAGGCGATCAAGTGTGGTTAGAGGGCAAAAACCTCCAGGTCAAAGGGACGCGCAAGCTCCTGCCCAAAAGGTATGGACCCTTCACAATCACGGAATGGATAGGACCAGTGGCCTATCGCCTAGACCTCCCCCATCGATGAAAATCCATAACGTCTTTCACGTGGACCTCCTCCTACCCTATAAGGAGACGGAAGCATATGGACCAAGTTACACGAGGCCACCACCTGACTTGGTCGAAGGGCAAGAAGAGTACGAAATCGAGTACATCAGAGATGCCAGGCGCAAAGGGCGAGGACGGCGACTTGAATACCTCGTGCA
This sequence comes from Russula griseocarnosa, assembly GCA_022884055.1. Lineage (NCBI taxonomy): Eukaryota > Fungi > Basidiomycota > Agaricomycetes > Russulales > Russulaceae > Russula > Russula griseocarnosa. The sequence continues at coordinate 17,389 of JAGKRU010000063.1, read as the reverse complement.
TTGGAAAGGGTACCCGACTGCGGATGACTCATGGGTTGATCAGCAGGACATACACGCTGACGAATTGATCAAACAGTACAAAGCATCCGCTACGGCTGGACGACCCAATGTATAAGAGAACCCCCATCGTCGCCAACAACTCTCCATCCTCCCCATTCCACTGCATGCCCTCCTATTGGACTCCATATCTCTCAGACTTCAATACCTTCATGGCTGCCTTCAATGATAATGAAGCTCATCGCATCGATAGAGAGGACCACCGCCGACGCTCCCAAACAACCCCCAAACTCCACCACACTTTCATCAGTGACCCAGACGGCGACGCTCGTCATGCCGAACGAGCAGAACGCCACCGACAGACCCAGACCACCCCTGACCTCACCAGCACATTTCTCGACGGCCCTCGACCACGCAACACAGTTCGCCCCGGGATCGCGAACGTTGTAGCCTATCGACTGGAAGGGCAACAGGCCTACCATCTCAAGCAGGCCTCCATGCAGGTTGCCGAGGCTGGACTAGTACGATACCTCTACGGAGCGAACGTACGAGAAGCTCGAGAGTTCGTAGAGTCACAGCCGGGAGAACGCCGTCACCTGGATACTCACCTCCTAGACCTCGACCTCCACCCCAACGATGTAACGGGGAGAATTGTCATCGACATCAATGACATTCCGGTCCCGGGATCGCCACCGCTCTCGGAACCAGCGACCGATGTGACCACGACCCACGATGCCCTGGGCCGGGTACTGCCCCGGACACCTTCACCTCCGTACCTGGGCCCAGTTCCCCCACACCGGAGGCCGAGCCCCTTCCCATTCCCCCAGGGTGGACACTCCTATTCCGGACCCAGCCTACCCACGTCCACCACGATCACCCTCACCCCTACCTCAGTACGTCAGAGATGACACGCCACCACCGCCACCGACACCGCAATCCCCATCTCCCACGTTGGTAGACACGACACAGCTGCCACAACCCCAGGTCAACATATGGCCGGGGCCGGGGTGGCATCGCAACCGAAACGATGACGGAGTCATCTACCGATTCACCATCCCCGGTGGGGATGACGACCTGGTCCTCGCCCCGTTCATCCAAATAGATCACAGATCAGGATCACCTCAGCTGATGGCCACGTTGGGACTTCATTGCCCAGTCCACACTCGACCTCTTCATGCCCGGCCATCCAACTACCCACGACCCATAATGACTGACCATCAGCTGGCGATCTTCAGAGAGGGAGCATCCTACACGCCACTGATTAATGCTGCGTTGACCAAAGAGGGAGACAAGACACTGCTCGCCGAGATCCTCCGCTACCGACACTATGAGCAGGAAATCCAGCAGCAAGCACTGGTGGTGCAAAATGCCAGGAACACACTCCACCGAACACGCCGACTTGCCTGGGACTCGGCACGACGACTGGCCGAGGCCAACGCCCACGCTTGGGTCTATCCTCGAGTCGTTTGGGACTATATTTACGACGACCGATGGAGTCAAGAGAGACGCCAAGAGGCCATTAACGACCTTGCCGCGGACCGGCGACCGAGCACCACTAGAGCCGAGGGATGCCTATGGTGTGAGGGACGGTATCACAACACTGAACAGTGTACCCAGCTACGCCAGTGTCTTCTATGCGCACAGTGGGGACACGCGGAACAAGCATGCCGTCGCCCGCACACCCGCTGCACTCATGAAGAAGCATGCCACGTCCCATCGGACCACAGGCGCTTCAGACAACGATGCCCATCGACCATCTACACCTATGGGGGCTAAGACGTTAAGAAGGGGGTAATGTTACGATTACGCATCTCGATGACTCATTCTTTGCTTACATTCTCACTTCCGGACTGATGACTGATGTACGATATGATCGGGATCTAAAGCCCTGTGCCCTTATTGTCTCTTGTAACCCTTGACCCTGGGCCCTAAGCCCTTGACTCAGAACCCTGTGCCCATGCCTGTATATAAGCACTCCAGTAGACAGGACAGCCCTTCAGGCTCGTTCTTCTTGTGAATACAGGAAGTCTACCAGCATCCAGACTGAACTCTCGGAGTGTCTCAAGACTCTCGACGTACCGTAGAGTCGTAACGAGCACTTCCTCACCTCCTATTGTCTTTCTGCCTCACATCTGAGCAGGCAGCTCCTTGTCTGAGGACAAGCTTACAGATCGACCGAACGACTCAGCGCGACACCGGAACCTGACGGTGACACCACCGGTTATTTGATTGTTGGTGTATTTGGTCCTTGAGCAGATTGAACAGGGACAATTCTGGATAACACCATTTATATCTAGCTGATTTGGCCGCTGATCAGCTGGAATGGCTCTGTCTGCAGTAGACGGGACCTAAGGAATGAAAATTGACAATGGGTGAGGCATGTCAGGATAGATCTGCCATGGTGCATGGAATAGCGTACATGATCTTGTTGGTGAGGGCCCACGGCGTGGCATGACATAATGGATCCTGTCAGACGTTGGTCTGTGAGCGGGTTCATGGTGAAGAACAGCGGCGAGGAGGGTGGCAGCACAGACTCGGGTGTATGAAACGAATTGGGATCGGAGGAGCGGGTACTATGCGAGCGTTCGGTTGGGGAGAAGGGGGTCGTTCTGTGTGGAGCTGGTAGTCCATGAGATGACTGTATGAGTAGCGGAGCCTATTAAAGTAACAGGGAAGGATCTGCTATGGTGAATACTATAATTCGGGGAGAAGGAAGGGCCATATGCCTGTAGTTATATAGGCTCAGGGGAAGGGTTAACACCATGGTGAGAGACAGGGGAAGGATAGGCTTAGAACAGCAGCAATTGAAAGCGTGACAACGAGGTGGTAATGGTGCCCTATACAGCGCAGTGATACGTAGTAGCAGCTCGGTCCAACTGAAATGAATTGAAAATTGCCATATATATATCGAGTCGCAGCAGTGCTAATACTCCGTCCTAGGATAGGGGAAGGAGGGTCAGTAACCCCATACAGTACATTCATGTTTTGGAGAGTCATCTGATGATGATAGCCGTAAGATGAGGCTAATGAGGTGTAGTGGGGCGATACAGTAGCGCTGAGCGGAGAAGGAATTAATGTGGTCACGTGTTTAGGATCCCACGCATTTCAACACTTCCATCAACCGTTGATCGATGATCGATGATCTCTCATTGCCGATAAATTCCGTTCCTCGGCTGCAAAAAACATTCGGATCTCGCAAACCGCAAGATCTGATTGGTCAATTTTATCAACTGAATTGAATTTTCCACAACTGAATTCAAGTCTGCCCGCAGTGAAATTGCGATTTGGAAATTGCACTTTTGCTGTCAAATATTCAAATACGGCAGTGGAGCAAGAATCCTTCTCATTCTCAGGACCGAGTTTTCCAATTCTCTTCATTCTTGGTAACCCTCCCCAGCTGCTGGTGCTACAATATACGCCGAAGATTAATTTGCCTCTATATGCGGTACACAAGCATTGCCCCCGTCACCCGCACTGGTGTGGCTGCTGGCGCTGTCTCGGGTCAATATCTGGTTCAATGTGCTTGCGTTGGGACCAACAGCACCTCTGGAGCACTCTGCCACTCTTACATGGAAGCGGGAGGATCTTGTTCGTACGACGTGGCTGCACCAAATTTCTCAGTAAGAAATCAATCAGAAGAGGGAATCTAACACCAGTTCAACACTATCTATCCATCTTACAACGATGACAGCAGCTCGAAAGTATAACAAAGCGTGAGGTTTCCATTATATCATCTTCCTCCGACTCAGACGTAAGTTTCATGGCTTCTCCGAGTACATCGCCTATTTCTATGGTGATGACAACTTGGAATAGACCAGAGGGATCAGATTCCACATGAACTCCGTTAACAGCCGAATCTGGGTTGTTGCCGTAGCGTCGAGCAAGACGCCAAAGACGCTCGGGGCTGACAACGTCGGCCTGAGATTAAGCGGCCACGTGCATCCCACACGCACGGACCACATTGTATCGTGCGTGCGTAAGAAAAATTTAAACCTCACCATGTCTCCCCGGCCCATCCCTACTCCGCATACTGTACTGTATGACTAAAAATAAAGGAAAACGACTGATTGTGCTGCCGAGAAAGAATCCTTCTTGCTGGGTCCGAGTCTCCTAGAGTGGTTCTCTTCATTCTTTGTAACCTCCCCGAATCAGTCACGTCGATTGGGCAGTTGTCGGTACGGTAGAACAACATTTGAAAGATCAAGATAAGGCGGGTTGGTAAGCCTGATGAGCGTTACATCCTTTAGGCAACTGACTACTACCCCATCTCTTATACGGAAGCCTCGCTCTGATTACCTGAGCTATGTATGCGTAAGGTTGCAGGCCGAGTTATCGATGCCTTGTTACTGATTCGCGTTTGGAACGACTCGACCCTTGAGTGAAAAGTTAAGTGAAAGAAGACCGAGAAATGTCTGAATAATGAGTGCATACTACAACCGCAGGTAATGAGCGGAAAGTTCTATCAGAGGATGGCCCTGGATGGGCGAGTTGGTGGGGGTCGCTCCAGGCGGAGAATCCTGGGGAGAAGGGAGGAGCCATGTGCTTCAGGCTGCTATAGGATCAGGGCAGTAGTTGTGCCGGTACTCATTGGATATGGAGACTACACATGTCGTCGAATACAGTCGACATCTGGCACATTAGATCTAGACCATTGGGCGCACCTGGAGTGTTCAAATGCCAAATGAAAAGACAAAAAAAAAAAGAAGAACAGACACCGAGACTTGGAGAGAAAGAGAGACGGGAATAGACACCGAGGAGAGTCCAGAACGGGCGCCACGATTCCAAGAAAGGGAAATACAAAACAGACACCGGAGAAAAAGAAACAGCCGCCGAAAGAAAGAAAGAAACACCGAAAGGAGAGGCCGGGAATAAGAACAGAGACTGGAGACAAAAAGAGACAGAAGCAGACGCCGAGGGGAGGAGACAGAAACAGACACCGAGCGGGAGAGCGAGGGAAAGGTAACAGATACCGAGGATTATGATCGCGGTTCTGGCGCGGAACTTTTAAGGATGATTCTAACCAAATGTGGCAATCCAAGGAGATATAAGAACAAAACTTCATGGCAGCAGACGAACCGGGCGCGCGGCAAAACAGCATCGGACACGAGCGAACTGAACGACTGAATCAACTGGCGGTGACAGGAGCGGGAGGGGAATGAGGGTGGAGGGAGTCCAGGGATAGGCTAGGCACCGTGTGAAAGAAACCAATTTGAGGGAATAACTCATGGATGGATACGGATACGGATGCCGGTGATCGGTGATCAAGCTCGATCAAGTCGCGTCGGTTTCGACTTTCGACATATTACCTTGATCCACCATGCCCCAAACTTAGCAAACTACGTTTATGGCCAGAATAAGGGTGACTGTGTGGTCACAGTGAAGCAACAATCCTACTCATGTTCGTGTCTCTTACTTCCATTTATTCTTTCTTAGTAATTGTTGGAGCTACTACTTGCTATTTACGTATGCCAGTCTAGCCCTTCACGTCAAGTCTGCTCCAACGTGCTTGTCGTGGGACTGGGACTAACACTGCCTCTTGGGAATTCCTGCTTATGTTTTGTCATGCAGAAACGATCGGAGGTTGGGTGAGCCGCACCAAAACCTCTTGGAAGAAACATGATATTTAGAGGAAGACTGACACTTTTTCATCGATGGTGACCCATCCATAACGATTATACTATACAGTATACGAAGTCAAACATGACAAAGCGGAAACTGCCCATCATGCCTCCCGCTACTCGGACATAAGGAAAAAAGGTAATTCTTACTTTGGTTTACTCTCCACTGTATGGGACATTGGCTGACAGCTATAGCCGATCAATCGATAGTATCCCCGAGAATATCACCTATTTCTACGGTGATGACAACTTGGAATCGACCAGACGGCCCGAGTTCCAAGTGAACTCCATTAACGAGCGAGCCGGGGTTGTTGACATAGCGTCCAGCAAGTCGCCGAAGACGCTCTGAGACCAGCATATCAAGGACTTGAGTCTGATCAGGCTCCGCACCGGTCTGGACCTCGAGAGGGTCGACTGCCTCAGGCAGAGTAGGTGCATACCCAACATCCCCTTGATCCTGCTAGAGCTAGATTTCAGCGATGTACAAGGAATAGAGGATCGGACAACACACCGTCGCTTGCGGTGCGACAGACCATGTCTGAATTTGGCCGTCCATAGTAGTAGCGACGGTAGTAGGATCGCCACCGAAATTTTGATTCCCGTATGGTTCCTGGTATACCATAGTACGCCTGATCGTTTGAGGATTATGTCTGTTTCTTGAGCACCATGAACAGGGGCAACCCTGGATGACGTTGTCCAAGTCTGGCTGAGCTGTGACTTGTCCTTGCCCAGCATGTCCATGATTATCCGATCTGGATGGCATCTACGCGACGAAGTGTGACAATATTAATGAGCAAACTTGGACGTTGAGAGATGCGGTAGATGGGATTGCGTACATGGCCTTGTTGGTAGCCAGGGTCAGACCATATACTTGTCATCCCGAAATCACTTGCAGGTGAGGATGGGTGGGAAGGTCTACTGAGGTTACAGAGGATGGCTTGGACGAGTTGGGGAGAAAGGAGGGATATGTGCAGGAGTTATATAGGATCAAGGGAAGGGTTAACGCCATGCAGAGAGCCTGGGGAGGATAGGTTTGAGCAGCAATTCGCCGACGAGGTGGTAACGGCGCGTTTACGGGGAGAGCACATGTGGATTACAATCAGGAACCGGGTGCTGCCTGTGTTCGGGGTAAAACACCTGTCGGTTGAGGCATTTAATAACAATGTAATCTAGATCGTTGTGCTCACTTTTTGTGTACAGCGCCTAGATTATATTTTAAGGAAGGAAGGACCGCCTCTGAGGATGAGTTCAAGTTGCCGGAGCGAGCGGGCGCCGCTGCCGCCCATACTCACGGCCCCTCGATATCACCGCCTCCCTCATGTTCACTGACAGAACGTCATTCCCATTGACCCTTCCTCTTCCAGTTGAGTTAACGACAAAACGACGCGCCCGAATAACCGAGACATGTCGGAATTTGAATCTGAGTGCCAAACTCATTTGTGACCCTGTGCGACGACAACCTGCAAGGACTCGAAGGTTCTGTGGTGGCAGGTCTGCATTACTAGTACTGCAACCTACAGCCACATGCTAGACCACCCTGCTGTCAGTGCAATGTCAACTACTTCAGTTCTGTGATGTGCTCTAAGATACTGTACTGCAGAAGATGTCAAGTGTGACCTCAAGTCCTCAATTACTCTAACGTGTTGAAGGCAACAACTGTCACAACTCGATTCAATCGGGGACTGCAGACGTCAACACTTTAGAGACTAGCTTTGGTTCGCTTTATCCTCCATCTCAGTGTCGCAGTCGTACACGCAGAGCGATGCCACCACGCTAGAGTGGCCACTAATCTTGGCTGATGGGACAGCCCGAAGCTTAGGGTTAGAAAACCATCATTGTACGGAGGGGTCAGTGGGAGAAACTGTGACCGATAGGTCAAGGGAACTGAATTGAACAGTGCACCCGCAGCAACCACGCACCTCGACCACCTTATCGTACGTCACTACTACGACCACCCCATGGTACGTCTGACGAATTTTACCAGCCAAAGTCCGCATGATCAATTCTACGTCTATACTGAATTGAACGGTGCACCCACAGCATCCACGCACCTCGACCACCTCATCGTACGTCTGACGAATTTTACTAGCCAAAGTCCGCGTGATCAATTCTACGTCTGTACTGAATTGAATGGTGCACCCACAGCATCCACGCACCTCGACCACCTCATCGTACGTCTGACGAGTTTTACCAGCCAAAGTCCGTATGATCAATTCTTCCTCCGCATCCTGCATGTACTTTACATTCCGAAGTTGCTATAATTGGTGGTGAGTATCAAGTCCACGGATCGCCTTGGTTGCAAGGCTGCGCTTGAAATCCTGTTATACGGGGTCAGCTATGAGACAATCCCCATTTAAACATTTTAGTGATAGTACGTGCGATGCGCTGGGGCCTGGGGTCGACGCTGGCCCTCAATCTGCTTGCATTTTCTGTCACTTTTCTAGAACCAGCGACATCATCGAGAAAGATAACTCCGAGGTATCACCAGAGCCTTCGTTAAATTGTGCTGAAGGGACGCCTATGGTAGTTGCTGCGCAGCTCTGAGGGCGCCAATCGGACGAAATACGCCACGTAAGTGGGCTCTGACTAGAGGTTCTCCGAAGTGGAAATTGATGGTTGAGATGATCTAGGAACAAGCGGCGCATTAATACGGATGGCTTTCCATTAACTGTCCTAGGCTCTACAGCTTATCTCATTACGAATCATCCGCATTTTTTGATTTTGTAGTATAGTCGCTTTTTTGCATCTCCTTTCTCGCTCGGAAGACGGCCAAGTTCATCCTTGCTGCTTATCGGCCTTGTCCGAGTTGAGGATCCGGCCTTGAGCGCTTGAGCGCTCGAGCGTCCCGACGCGTGTAAGGGCCGGGTTGACGGTGGCCCTGCAAACCGGGGTGCGAAGAATGGATGCCTTTTCAATCCCTTTTGATCCAATCATTCAGCCGCCAGCCACATCACATAGTAGATCCTAGGACCCGATTCCCATTCATCTCGATTTATGAGGTTTACATAAGGAAAGGACCGCTCGATGAACCGTAAAGTATAATACCACAGCCTGAGCCTAGAGCACATGCGGACAGTACATAACTGGATACTTGGCTGGTGACCCGATTATGTCCAAAAGATGATCCCTTTGCCATTTACAAGTGAATTAAATAACAGGATAATTGGATGAGTGAAGAAGCTTCCATTGGAATAGAGATGAGCGTGCAAGGGTCCACTTGTGGTAGCGGAGTACTATGATGCTATCGCATGCCAGAATTGAAATTGCACCTAGTAGTTGTAATTCATTTTCATTTATTATAAATAAATAAAAATCTGAATCGTAATCTTTCTGTTCTGGAATTTGACGGGATGTATTCCAACAGGTCTACTGTAGTATGTACATGAATTTTTTCAAATGTGTGTTGCTTAAGAATACACCATGGAATGGTCGCCAAGAACAAGGGTCTTTTTTCTCTGTTGAAAACGGAATCAGTGAGAGATACACCGTCTTTGAACACACCATGAAGGGGTCTAAAAATCCAAGCAAGACTGAAAGAGTTGAAGGAGGCGGGGTCCTGGGGGTGGGATCATATCTGTCGAAAACAAAAACTGGCACCCACCACAGAACAGCCGCAGATACAGCCAATCAGGGCATAAGCACATGTATGCACTCAGTACTCAGAGTCCAACTGCATTATTGTAAACCTAGCGAATGCATGCGCAGTGGGTTCTGTGCCAGCGTGGATGCACTGAATAGGGTGGCACCAGCCAAATCGCGTCCGTGCTTAGGGCTGGGGTTAGGGCCGGAACAAAGGCCGTCACGCTGAGGGTGAGGTGTAAGCATGTACAGCATGTAAGTGCTGGTGGACGAATGGAAGAGTTAACGCCGACAATAGGTGAGTCTTGCATAAGCCACGTTGCGGAGCTCGGTGATGCTCGGTGATGGCCGACTAGACTAGAGCTAGGAAAGGATCGGTCATGACATTTTAGAGTTGACACCGGTAGGCTGCTGCTGTCATTTCGGAGGCGAGATTGTCTATGTTCGATGTCACTATTGGTTGGATAGAAGGTGGATATCTCGCCTTGTTGGTAAATACCGTTTTAAGCTCACGGTGCCACGTAGAACGGATGGTGCAAGTTTGTGCTGAGCGTGAGGCAAGCCGCCGTGTGCCATACTTGTGCTGAACAGTAAGTGAAGCCGATAAAGGCGTGTAAAAGCTCGAAGTAACAGTTTACTCGAGCGGGATTGACCTAATTGAAGCTTCTTGTTGAACGGCATCGAGACTCAGCCTGATGGAAAATAAAATCTGAGGAACAAGGCTGGGCAGTAGTAGGATAGAGTATGGGAACTAGGCCAGAGGCGGTCGTGCGAGTACGAGTCGGAGGGGTGATCCGGTGGTGTGCGGTGGCTGTGGGAAAAAAATGCGAGCGGAAAAGGAACAAGTGTAGAATCCCACGCCTTCCAAGCTTCCACCTTCTCTCGCTCACTCGCTCAGAGCGCTCAGATCCGGGCATTCCAATTCCCTTTATTCTTGGTAACCCTCCCCAGTTCGAGCAGTTACCGCCGATTTACAGGTGCAAACAATATATGCTGGATTAGACGGGACTTATAACCAGATGCAAGTTGAGTTTGACACTCTGGGAACCGGAGTGTACGTGCCAACTGAACTGGCGATCAATTGCCTACTATATGCGGTAGACAAGCATAGCCCCGTCACGGTGACCCACACTGTTGTGGCTGCTGGCACTGCACTACCTCAGGCCAAGGTCTGATTCGTGCTTGCGTTGAGACAAACACAGCCTCTGGAGCTCTGACGCACTCTGACTTGGACTTCTATCATGTGGATCTTGTTCGCACTACGCGGCTGCGCCAATTCCCTCGGTAAGAAAACATTTGAAGAGATAATCTGACACCATTTCAACACAAACTATCTATCTTACAACAATGACAGTCGAAAGCATAACAAAGCGCGCGATTTCCATCATATCGTCTTCCGCTACTCAGACGTTAGAAAGGTAGCTGATACTTCCTCTGGCCGCTTCTCTATGGGACATTGACTGTCAGCTATAGCCGATCAAGTCATGGCATCTCCAAGAACATCACCTATTTGTATGGTGATGACAACTTGGAATCGACCAGAGGGCCAGATTCCAAGTGAACTCCGTTAACAGTCGAATCTGCGTTGTTGACGTAGTGCCCAGCAAGGCGGCGAAGACGTTCGGGTACCAACATGTCTAGGGCACCTTCATTAGGCGCCATATCCATCTGGACTTGAGGAGGGTCTAATGCCCATGCGGAGGTGCGTATTCAGCATTCTGATACTGCTGGAGAAAAGGTTCAGCCAGACTCAAGGAACAGAGGATCTGGGTGCGCACAAGAGCTTGCGGAGCGAAAGTCCATTCTTGGTTTGAGAAGTCCACGGTATCAGTGATGTCAGTTGCGTAGGCAGCCCCGACATTCTGACCTGCACATGGGACGACTTGTTCCTTTAAAGAAGAATCACCAGTCAGACCAAGACAGACACGCGGTAAAATGTTGGCGCATACGACCGGAACCGTTCGGTCCTGGTATTCTATAGTATCACTGGTTGTTTGATTGTCGACGTATCTGGTCCTTGAACAGATTGAACAGGGACAGTTCTGGATAACAGCATTCATATCTGGCTGATTTTGCGACTGATCAGTTCTGTCTGCAGTGGACGGGACCTAAGGAATGAAAGTTGGCAATGGGTAAGGCATATCAGGGTAGATCCGTCATGGTGCATGGAATAGCGTACATGATCTTGTTGGTGAGGGCCCACGGGATGGTATGGCATAATGGATCCTGTCAGACGTTGGTCTGTGAGCGGGTTCATGGTGATGAACGGCTCCGAGGAGGTGGGAGCATAGATTCGGGTGTTTGAAAGGAATTGGGGTCGGAGGAGTGGGTATAGGTACTATGCGAGCGGTCGGTTGGGGAGACGGGGTTGTTCTGTGTGGGGTGGACCGCGAGAAGTCTGCATGGGTAGAGGAGCCTATTAAAATTACAGGGAAGGATCTGCAATGGGGAATAATCCGAGGAGAAGGGCCATGTGCCTGCAGTTATATAGGATCAGGGGAAGGGTTAGCGCCATGGCGAGAGCCTGGGGAGGATAGGCTTAGAGCAGCAGCAATTGAAAGCGTGACGACGAGGTGGTAACGGTACTGGATCTGGCAGAGGGTGTGCGCATGCAGATTGCAATCAGGAACCGGGTACTGCCTGTGTTCGAGGTAAAACACCAGTCATTTGAAGCATTTGACCCAATGTGATGATCTAGATCGTTGTGCTCACTTATTGTGTACAGCGCCAAAATGGAAGGGGCGCTCCTGCCAGTGGGATGAGTTGCCGGCCACAGCTCTCTGCCGTGCCGGAATGACTATACTGAGCACGGCCCGTCGATGCGACCGACACCGACTGACAGGTGATAGCTCCCTTCCAACATGGTACTTGGCCTGGCCAGTGAACGAAACAGCGAGGTACTCTCCAGGTGTGTTTCATCGTGCATGCAGTTATTTACCACTCAACCCTACTTTGATTGCATTGGCTGTGTTCAGGAATAGAAGGTACTAGGCTATGCATCCTGTCTAACCCACAAATACTGGATATACGGGACAAAAGAAAAAAGGGAAAAGACAGAGAAGAGAGATGAGATACACAGAGTTTAAAAAAGGAGGATCAGGCGCATGGAAGAGGATCATGATCTCGATGGTGATTGATCGATACCACTGCCTAAGTTAGTCACTCGTTGTGACCATGGGACAGCTGTGACATTTCGCCGATTTTGGAGAGCCTGTGACGCGTGACTGGCGCGTATTTATAACTTACTATAGTAAGCATGGTCTGTACTGTACAGGCGGCGACAGCCTCCTTCCCGCCAGTGAACGATACAGCGAGGTACTCTTCAAAGTGTTTTCGTTGTAACAACTCAATGTGATGACATACTTGCACTTGGCACTTGCAGCAACCTGCACAGTGAGTCCTTCTTCCTCACCATGCACGCGGGACTCTCCGTGGTCCGCTTTGAATTTAACTGGATTACCAACTGACCTCTCTGAGGCCATCACGATTGGACTTTTCTTGGCTCACCAGAGGCGTGCGGGATCGAGACTTTTTCGTTGATGAGTGAACCATCGCGGCAGGGCTCTTCGCACGCTTCTTGGGCGTCTGTGGCATAACCGCGGGCACCCTTGGGGCGACGGAGGGCTCGACGGGCTTGTGAGGGCCACGATTGGACTTTGCTTGGCTCCCCGAATGCGCGCGGGTTCGAGACTTTCGTTGATATCTGAACGATCTGAACCGTCGTGGCATCATGAGTCGGCGTCCAGGTGGTCCTCGTGTTCCGCATACGTATGGTTCGTGAGAGTTGTTGTATCCGCATCCCTCTCTCACCGGTTTTTCTTTTCCCAATTTCCTGCCCAATACGCACGAACTATCTCAATGTGATATCCTTCGACTCTCCTTCGTATCAGCACTTCGCACCATCACAGCATCACTGTCCCCTTGATGGGTTCCCCGCGGACAACGAACGCTCTTAGTATCCGAATTGCCTTTACTTTTCTCCACAGTCGATCGTTCGCTTGTCTATCCCACTTCCCTGGCTTTGTCGAGCGCGTCGCAAACATCTTCAATTAGTTACCTCTTTCCTTTTACCACACTGCCGACACGTAAGCTCCATTTCATACCAGCATCCCGTCCACCGATTTTCACAGTCGCCAGAAGCATCCATGAAGATACTCAAGATGTCGGCGTCAATACGAACTTGTCGAGGAAGAAAGAGACACCTGCCCATTGATACGTGCTTTTCCTGTCTTTTCTAGTCCTATCCCGCACTGCTGGTCACGGCCAGTGCTCCTCGATCCACTTCGTTACATTCACAATGCACTAAGATGATTGTGTCATGTCGCCTTGGACATGCACGACAGGTGTTGAAACTTCCATGATACCCCATCCATCCTCGTTCCGTCCTTCACTCACTTGTACTGGCTACTACGTTCTGGCATCTGAAATATTTCTGGTCACGTCATTCATCACATCACTCCTTGTCCATGTTCCGCACTTTCTCACGACAATTTGGGTTACGCATCAGGCCATCAGGAATGATCGAAAGGATTAGACAAATGGCAGCGCCTCTTTTGTATTTTTGAATCTGAGTTGCATACAGCTCGAGATCGGCGTCAAAGTGCAAAATGAAATGTATATGAGAAGTGATACGTGACCAAGAATACCCGAAAGATGCCACTCGAAGAAGAACAAAAAGAAAAGGGTCGCTGGTACATGTGAGAGGGACCGGATGTAGATAGGATCGGGTTTGGTTATCCAAGGTCGGTGACAAGCTTTTCTGAAAATGACATACCGTGATGCCCTTAGGCAAATTACCATGACCTTATTAAGAAGCTCGGACTTCCTATCTCGCAGATCAGCAGCACAGGGACTTGGTCTGAGAGGTGAGGAATACTAAGGAACGAGGTAAAACTGATGCGGACAAGTCCGATCATGGTCAGATAGGTACAAAACCCGGCTTGGGAAGAGGTGAGGCCGATGAGGGCCAGAAAGACTGCATATATTTCCGAGGCGGGTGAGCTGTGGGGGTGAAGTAGGGCGGAGAAGAAATGAGCGGGACACTCACACTCAGGGAGTCTCAGGTAACTTATAGAAGACTCTTTATCTCCTGCATGTTACAGTGCTTCATACAGCACCCCACATAAGCGTGCAAAGCCTTGCTGGCGAGAGTAATATAATGATCCTACTCACAATCCACGTTCGAGACTGTCCCTCACCTGTACTATCACTTTCTGGCTTCGAAATATTTCTGGTCTTCTCTCAGTCACCCATCACACCTTTGTCCCTATTCTGTACCTTCTCACACTTAGAAATATGAATTTGTGTATCAGGAATCTAGTTGGGATTTCCTCATGTCTTTACCGTATGACCGCTCAGGAATACATCCATTCGGACTTGCAAAAGAGCCGCGGAGCACCAAGGACGCGGTACAGGCGAGGATAGGAACGTGAGGTAGACTTGGAGTGGCTACCCTTGGACACCCATGACCTTAGAAACATCATGTGCCTGGTCGAAGATCACAACCGGCGACTCGCACGTACGCCCGTCTGGTGCCCAGCTTCCCATCTCGCAGATCTGCAACTCGTCCATGGTCCACATTCCAAAGTCATTCGAGCCATTATCTGGTGTCTGCGGAAACGCCGCGAAAGAAAATGGTATGCGCCTGGCTGCACCACGGCCGCCGCGGCGTTGACCGGGACCGGGCGGTGTGCGACGGTGTGACGTGTTGAGAAGCGTGCAATGCAGCTAGCATATCATGTCCGAATGGGAAGAAGGGAGAAAAAAGGTCGTTTTTGTTATGGGATGATACGTAAAGCATGGGTGGGGGACGTACCTTCAGCGGTCGCTCATCAGCGAGAAAGCCAGCGTCCTTGAACGCACCATGAACTAGCTCTAAAAAAATCAGCTGTGTTACATATGCTGCATGCCCTCTCCGGGGAAGAAACCGGAGGGGAGGATAGAAAAAAGCACATACCACAGACCGCGAGCAGACGCCGGCCGTCATTTGAGCGCAGATCAGGCTCAGCATAAAGCACATGTGCGCGCGCAGGATCAGGCTGCATAATGGCCAATCTACCAAGCGGCACTCGCAGTGGGCTCTGCGCGAGCAGAGCGCGTACGCGCGGAGAAAGGCTAGCGAGGAGTGCGGTGGCACTTGCCAAATCACGCTGCTGCTCCTGCTCTTGTCCTTGTCCTTGTTCGGTAGGGTTAGGGTTAGAGTTAGGCGAGGAAGTAGTGTTAAGGGCCATCACGCCGAGTGTGAGGTGTAAGCGGCGCGGGTGGACGATTATGGATGGGTCGAGGCCTTCTATGGGTGGTTCGTGCGCGAGCCATGAGGATGTCAGCGCCGATATTGTGTTGCGGAGCTCGGGATGATGTCCGATTGGAGAGCAAGGAAATGCGTCGGTCGCGACGTTTTCGAGTTATTGGAGTCGCCACTGCTGGCAGGCCGTTGTTGTTGATGCCGCTGCCACTTCGGAGGGCGACGAGGGCCACCATTATGGGTAGATGGAAGGCCAGAATCGTGGATTGCTGGATAATGTCGTTTGGAGCTCATGCCGGTAGAGTGTGTAGAATGGATCGTGCGGGTCTCATGTGGCGCTGAACCCAGATGCAACGGTTTACCCGATCGACAACGGCAAGTCTAAATCTAATCAACGCCTAACAACTCTAATCAAGAGTTCGTTTGCCGCCTTTCTTCCGTTGTGGCACACGATCTATCACGCCGCTCACGCGCGAGGTCAATAACTGCGTCCATCGGTTCAATTGTATATACTAGCCAAGTTACGGAAATTACTGGGGCACTAGAGGCCGGGCAAAGCGAGGGCGGGGAACTAATGGTATGGTTCATGCTGTGGTTCGTAGATATGCGTGTGTAAGAAATGTGCCCGCCTAAAACGTCTCCTCCTCATCGCCCGGCGCCGCTCCACTGTCTGGCACCTCAAAGCCGTCCTAGCAGATTGTGTATTGTAGGTCAATGAAATCAAATGATGACAAGGGTTTTGGATAGCGACGTACCTCGGTGGAATACAGAATTTTCTGGATCTCTCCCAGTGTTACATCCTCGCGTCCTTCCTTTGCGAGATCTTCGGTTTGTTGCTGCACCAAGATCTCAATATCGCGTAGCTATGAAACATGAGTACACTATCAGCAAATCTGACCAGGGTAATAAGAAAGAGGGTAAAAGATAACCTTGGCAAAGTAAAAGTCGCGTTCCTTCTCTAGGCCCTCCAGGTGCGCGGACATTTCCTTAAGTTGAGCCTGGAGTCCCAGCACCTGTTCATGGTTCCCAGCTGATGCGCTCCCCGTACGATGTCCGCCGATTGGCGTTTTGCCTCCAGAGCGCGCAGCAGGCACGCCGGGAGTGTTAACTGAGCGGGCTGATGTGATAGGGCGAGCGTCGCAGGCGTCTCGGTCGACTGACCACGCCGCCGCGCGACAGGATCGTATGGATGTCCCGGGTAATTAGTGTCCCAGAATCGCTTCATCCATTGCAAGAACTCGAGGTTATCCTTCATCGTCAAGGGCGCGCGTGGGAAACGCATGGGGGGAAGAAAATGACTTTTTTAGACGCGCCTAGCGACACCCAAAAGAAAAACAAAAGAGGGAAAACGCTACGCACTGCATTTTACATTTGACTAGCTTCTCTACAGGGATGGGCTGTAGTGAGGACAGCAGATAAGGTATTGCTATCCAGGCGGAAGGGAACTAAAACGCGCCTTCTCTATCCGCTTCGCCTTGAACACATTTTGCATCACTTTGAAATTTGCGATAAATTCGTATTCGTGTTTTGCGTTCATTTTGACGCGCGTCATTGGTATATCCACTACGAGCCGATAAATGTATTAATGCTAGACCCAGGGACCAAGGCGGGACGAGCTTATTGGAAGGGAACGTACGATAGATAGAATCGAGGATTTGGCAATAGGCCGCGCCGGTTCCGCACTGCTCGACCTTGGTATAGTTGATCTGGAGGAGCTCATTGAGCCACGCAAGAAGTTTGAACGCGACTCTCCATGATTGCCGTGTAATAGATGATAGGCGGGATAGAATGCTTTTGATGTGTGTGGCGGGGTGTGTGTGAACTTGTGTGTGAACTGAGGAACCCGCGATATATCCCAACCCTAACCCCAATTTAGCATGTGCTTTTTTTCCCGCAACAATCTCAGCGGCGGAGTAATTCAAGTCTCCCAATAGAGTCCTTACTTTATCGC
>JAGKRU010000062.1:197569-240624 GCA_022884055.1 Russula griseocarnosa | reverse complement strand
AGGCGTAAAAGGATGAAACACCGATTTGCCAGTGAAGGTCATCATAATCGGTGTTGCCGGCGGCTCGAAGCGATCACGTTTCTAACTATGCGGAAAAGGCGACCACAACTCGAGCTGCGAACGTACATCAAACGAACGCCGAGTGCACAACACACATTATTATGTGTATTTTTTATAAATTTTTTGTTGATTTTATATTTGTATGTTGTTTAATTGACTTATATCTGTGCGTGCTGGCAATTAATAGGTCTGGCTGTCGTTTGTTGATGACCTAGTTTATACTTACGTGCTTATTTTGTATTATGATTCACACATGATGGGTCTGTAATGTGGTAGGTACTATTATGATTATTGGTGGATTATTTATTGTTTTTTGTTGGTTGGAGTTTTTGTAATTATTGTGTTAAGAATTTGTGTTTTTGATTTATGTGTATATTTATTGTAGTTGTTTTAGTTTTGGTTGTTTATGTTTTTGGGGTGTATTATTGTGTTAAATATTTTTTTTTTTTTGATTGACTGTTTGATTTTTTTTTAAACTGCGTTTATTTGTTTTGGTTTTGTGGTTGTATTTTGTTATGAAATTGTTTTTATGTTTATACTTTAATGTTTATTTTGAATTGTGTGGATTTGTTGTGTGGTGCATTACTTGGTATTGATTTGTCTGGCGGATGTTTATGGTTTGATGGTCTGTTTTCTTTCTATGTAGTTGATCAGGTAGTCGCGACAGTTTGTGTTTAAATTTGATGTGGGGAATTAATAATGTGGGTTGAATTGCTAAAAATTTTATATATGTTTTATGTTTTATGTTCTTTGTTTGTTTGGGGATTGGTGATAATATATTATTTGGTTTTAAATGTGTTTGGGAACCCCATACACCCCCAAGAGCAACGAATCCGCTCCGCAGTCAACTCCAATCAAAGTCGATGATTCTACCACATTGCCTTCACACTACTAAAAATATCGCGTTGAAATCTTGGCGCAGGAGGGAGAAGAAAAGGAATTACGTTTGGCCGATAACTCCGCAACAATTTCTGGATGAATTTTCCCTACGAATAACATCAATGATTATGTCATGGTGTCGCGGGGGGGTTCCATGCTGGTTGTTACAAAGGACACGGTGACCGCTAGGGTGGAAAAGGATGCGGTACGACCTTTTGTGAGCCTCTAAAGAATCCGCTTTATATTTTTTTAACTATTTGTTACTTTTGAAGAACGCGACGTCGAGCACTTCTCAAATGGCTTCAAATTTGTCATTCGTCTTTACATATCGATAATAACCACGAGCGCGTTTCCATTCGATGTCAAACCGCAGACATTTCTGTCTACCCACCACCAACGTAAACGATGTGAAGACGAATTCTGCATTGGCTGAGATGTTTATCGAATTCAAGTGGCATCCTGAGGACGACCCATTCCGATGTTTCTGAATCGACATCCGAGGATCAAACTTTCGTTCGTTCGACAAACAGCGCCTACGATACCCTTGGCCAAATTACTTCGTACGCTGCGGTGCAACTTGGCACACAGTTTCGAACGCATGTTTTTTCTTTCTCGTCGTAAAGGACACTGCAAGGCTCCTCCGGTGGGACAGGTCAGGCACGAGTCGTAACGGCGCCGCCTTCAATACAACGATTGCGACATTCTTGCTGAATTTTTTCTTCGATCGAAGGCATCTGATGCAATACGCGCAAGGCGAAACCATATCGGACCCATCACCCACAGAGAAAGCTGCGGCACCACATTCTTGCAGCTGGACGAGACAGTCCCCCTTGTCAAACTTTCAGTCCCTGACCCATGGCAATCGCCACTTCGTTACATATACCTGAAGCAACGCTATATAGACTCGTAGGCCGCGCCACCCGCGTCTCAAGGCCTATGATTTTTGGAGCGGAAAGGGTTATTCTGAAGGACTCGTGGAGGATAGATATGCCAGATATCGAGCAAGAGGGAAAGATATACAAGACACTTAACAACGCTAACGTTGCCATGTTCCTCGTTGCATTGCATCAGGAGATAATCAATCGACAATCACTACAAAGACCGATATTTACGTCAAAAATTTCTCGGACTGGTTTGGGACGCATATTATTTCCCCATCGGCATCACCGTCTCTGCTTGGATATAGTCGGACGTCACCTTGTGGAATACAGCAATTCAGATGAAATGGTATCTGCTGTGCGAGATGCTCTTATTGGTGAGTTTTCATAATGCTAGACCACACTAAACACTAATACAATAATGCATCGCTGCTTAGCCCCACAAGCAGGCATATGAAGTTGCAGGGATTCTCACCGTGACATCAGTCCTGGAAATATCGTCATGGATCCGAGGGAAAAGGATGGCTCATTGACTGGGATATGTCGAAACCCGTGTCATCGTCTATTTCAAACCCGATCGCGAGACGTGGAAGACGAACTGTGAGCAAAGACTATTTCTTTAGTTATGATCAAGCTAACTCCGAATATGGTCCTTTTAGGTACTTGGCAATTCATGTCCGCTCAACTGATGAGTGACCCAAATGCTCTGCACGACTTCGTGGATGATCTTGAGTCGTCACTTTACGTCGTACTGTGGACAATCTTGATGTATTCGGACGTTTGCGGCGAGAGAGCTCCGGTGGCGCCATTTCTGGAAAACGTTCTGATCCCCAGCCTTTTATGGAGAAGGGCGGCGGAGGCAAGAAGGACTTCTTGATGGGGCAGACATTTTTAAAGACGCCAAAATCGATCATCCCCCTTTGCTTAAGCTCCTCCGTGATCTGCTGGATTGTTCAAGTTCCGTTACGCAGAGCCCACCGAAGTGGACAGGAATCGATACGAAATGGTAAAGCCGCCGTTGGAAGTCTTGAAGAACACCGATCCCGATACCTATGCCATTCTTCTGAGCGACAATCCTTGCAAGCAGTATGATGATGGGATGTCCAATTTAGAGAACCATGCAGCTACAATCGCGTTCTTTAATGCCGCTCTCAGCGATCCTTCAAAATGGCCAGAGAATGACAAAGCGAGAGACAAATTTACAGACACAATTTGCCATCCAAATACGTTCTCAAAACAGGCTGGGGTACAACGGGTGTTGAGCGAGTTCAGAGGAACTAAGTCACTATCAAGGACTTTCCGATACATGTACACGTCGCGCGAAAAAGGAAAATTTTCCTTATATTTTCACGCTCGTCGCTTAGCTCGAAACTAAGCACGAAATACTTTTATTATTTCTCCTATACTTAGTCGTGTTGTAAACGTGTTGTAGACCATTGTACTTTTCCAAAAAGACTTTGATGCTGGGCGGCGGACGGGACGTGGGCGTGGGGCCGGCGCACCAGCAATAATTAGAAATTCATGACCTCCCCATTGACGAGTCGAAAACATTGATTTGATTGACACCACCCTTCCACATTTCTCCTGTCTGTTTCACTTGCATCCGTCATGAGGCCTGGCAGGCCCGACTGGTGAGATTTTTTGAGACTTATACGGTTCTCTCTCCAACCAACTTCCAACCTCCCAGACTTGGCAATGTCGAGCGCACCTGAAGCACGGCCGCCTTCCGGCGCCGTTTCCCTCCCGACTGTTCCCATGGCGGCTCATGCGCTCATGCTCTACCGGTACCTTTGCCCTCTGCAGGCACAAATGCGCAACTCCGAGGCTGTTGCCTGCACCTGAGGTCCTTGGCACTGCGCAGAGCGTAGCCGGTACCCGAGCAGAGGCGGCGACCCACAGACGTTCTATTAAGATCTGGTAGGTTTTTTTTTCTGATTGGGAGTGACAATACATGAAACCGTGCCAATGAGCGGTCTTCGCCCGGTTGGACTCATTGACGCAACTCTATATCTAGACCACTTCATGGTACTTTCGCCTGTCGAGGAACTCATCCACGACCTTCTTCAATTGCCAGATGTCAAGAAGTTTGTCTTAGTTTCGGGTGCCTGAAAACACAGAAAATGGTGAACAATGGTGCGTCTGGCCGACCGTCATGCTTACATTCTCTGACTCTTTTCGAGTGCACAATAGGTCCTGGTGGGCCTCGATATTCTTAGTGATAGGACTAATACTTCTAGGTGTTCTCATGTACCGATTAATCGGACCCTCGATCAATCCAAAGAACAATGGGTTGCCAGTAAATCCAGGTCTTCGGTATTGTGTCTAGCTATCATCCGCTGGCGGCCGTCGGCGCAGGCCTCGTTGAAGCATTTTTGGGGCATAATGAGTATCTATCATTTGTCCAAATTTCGTAGGTTCAAGGACGTCTTTCTGCGCATCTCCTTCATCTAATCCTCTTCAGAACGTTCAGAGCTCCCGCCTCTGGAACTGCGTCATCAATCCCATTCCCGGTTGCTTTCATCATTCTTTCTATATTTCCTTGCTGTCATGGATCCTTCAAATTACGGCGATGTCGAACACCTCGTGGTGCAACTCAATGGCAGCGACAAGTCTCCAAGGGCTCCGAAGGTAATATCTATATCTCCATTTCGATGCTGGCACTGACGGCCTGCAATCTGATAAGACAATCCTCCGGCAGACATTCACGACCAGACGTTATAATGTGGAGCGCGACGGTAGACTTACAAGCTTGGCAAAAGCGATAGAGTGAGTTCCCTTAGCTCACTCAGCGTTGCGCCCAATTGAATCCACTATCAGACAGCCCGTTGACGATGCTCCTCGTGACTCCACATCATGCAATGCCGCTGACAAGACAACAGAATCAATCATAACCTTACTGCGACCGCACACTGGCGCATCCGAAGCAATTGGGCATAACAGCTCGTGCTATAACCGGTCTCATTGTAGGAAACTTTGGTGTTGGTGAGCTCCACGGTCTTTTGAACATCTATCTCGATGTCTTGACTATTTCCCTCAAGCAAAACGAGGTTTCATACCGGCTCTTATGGGGTTCACAAAGGTGATAGAAGTACGGTCGCGAGGGTGAGTCGATATTGTACCTCGTCCTGCTACTTGGGTGCCACTGTTCATCGTTTTTATTAATTAGCGCACCCATGTGTCAGCCACAAGTTCAACCGGCGTCAGCGTCGTCGTGCTTTGACGGTGAAGTGTCTGTCGACTCCAATACACACCCTCGGACTGTGGGCTCCTTGGTTCCTTATGAGACTCGCGAGCGCCGATTCACTTCCAACACCGGAAGCGGCAAGACCACTTGGTACTTCGCCAAGTCCAGTACAAACATTTCATCACCTCCTTCTGTTCCTCAAGCCGAGATCGGCCATGTTTATGTGCACCTTGACAGCTCTACGCGTACCCATCAATACTGGATGTTTGGCACGAATAATGAGTGGCAGAGCGTTTCGAAGGGTTCGGAATACCCGATGAACATTTCCGGCTCCAGGCCAGGCCACGACCCACGCCATAAGTCGCAGATGACCCAGAGCTCGTCCTCCGGAACGACTTCGAGGCTGTCTTTGGGCCCAGCTTAACGGACCTACAAAACGCGCGTCTCTTCTCTTGTTCTCTTGTCCTGGATATGCGTGAACTCGCCATGCCCCAGCTGCTACATGTCCTCCGCAATTTAAGTCCGCTTTACTCCCGCCTTTCCAACAGCGCTACCTCATGAATACGAAAAAGGTGTGTGCGACCTTTGTTTCCTCGTTTCCCCCTCAACTAAGAAGATCAGATTCTCGAGGATTGGTGTAGCAAGCGCCTGCTCGATCCACAAAAGGTCGACGATACCCTAGAGGTACGAACACCTGGAACATCGGAGGTGACAATAGCCCGCCTCCCTCGCCACTCGCTCGCTCGAGCACCCACAAGGCAAGAGGCTCTCCCGTCGGACGAGACTTTAAAGCGTTGGGACTGTGACGGCAACAAGCTATTTCTTGAGTATCATCGTCAAGGAGATCAGACCACCTTCATAACTAAATGCTAAAGCCAACGATGACCACGCAGAACTATCATCCGTGAGAGTGGAGAGCACGTGGAAGCAGGTGACCGACGTTTACCGCGGTGGTGTCCTGGCCGACTGGTACGTCCCACTTCTGATACTACTCTTCTTCCCATGCCCAATACTCACGAGCAGTTCAGATGCAGATTGCTGTCCCTTTTCTAAGCAAGAGGACGAAGAAAGAGATTTTATCTCTCGATACCGATGTTATTCCCCGCTTCGGTGATGACCGCGTCCCCGATTATCTCATCATGCAAATAACCAAGGTCTTACAGCTAGGCTCGCAGCTCCTATTAAATGAAATCGAACGACGAATACTCACCTACACCGAGTAGTTCAGTAAAGCCAGAAGGAAAGCCGCTTTTCATAGGGGACACCAACGCAGGGGATCTACGGTGCGTGCCACGATTTGTTCGTTGCCTTTCGACTATGCGAATGACGATATTCCCACACACCTTACTGCCTTGCCTCTCTGTGACCCGCGGACGTGCCGCTTTCTCAGATATGTCATCATGGCGGCCATTGGGTTCGACAACCCCACGGTATAAATTAGCTCTCCGAACACGGAATGTGCGACGGCACATCGAGCGATCTGAGCACAGTCGAGAAGCGCCAACTGTTAACCTTCCTCGCCGATGCACGGCAAACCCTCGATACGGGCTGCCCAGAGAAGGTGGACATATGGTGGGGCGGAGCGCACCAATTGCTGTCTCATGTAATGTCACGGTCTTCTCCAGGCGCAGCAGGCAAGCCCGAAAATCACTGATCATGAGGTAAATGGAACGACGGCGATGCGGAAGTAATGGCGGTGATGGGACCCCACTTGAATCTTGTCCTCCGCGTGCCATCCGTGCTGTGCATGTGCCGCGTCGATGCCTCCCCCTCAAAGTCTTCTTCCGAGTTCGTGTCTCCCTCCTTACATGGCCTTCCTAATCGATTTGTAAAACAGCAGCAAACCTTCCGCCTCAAACGTTCAGCGTCTGCAACTACATTTCGTGTCCTCTGTGGCATTCGAGCGATTCTATGCCTGCTAATTCAATCGCGTGCGGGGTTCGCAGCACATCTGTACATTGGCGACAGACGGCGAGTCCAATACGATCTTAAGATAATAGGTGATCTCTCCGTAGGATTCGGCGTTTATTTGTTCCGTTTATTTGTTCCTGTACAGATCATAATTATGTCTTGGCGCTAATGTAGGATCTGGACGAGTTTGTGTGGAACAACGCCATGAATAAACTTGCATCGCTTGATATGCTCTTGTGCAAATTTGCTGTATCCAATTCCAATTGTCTTGTTCACATGAAAGGACGGGCTGACCGAGTGTCTGAGACTGCGCTCCGATGGATTTGAATATGGTGTGGTCCACGGCTGCTGGTCTTGTTTAAGATTGGTTGTTTCATATTACGCGTGAGGTTGCGGACAAGGGGATTAGTTCCATGCTGCTTGTAGTATATTCACTTGTACATGTATTTCTTTCAGCGTTAATATACAATTCTTGCTTATCACGAATGTCTGTTACTGTCAAACCCACGCCCGTCTCGTGCCCGTAGCTGTGATTAGCCCTTAGTTGTAAATGTTGTGAGTCGCAAATTGAGATTTTGATGTCTTGAGTCTTCCCATCTTGAGTCAATGACTCAAGACGTTCCGACGTCGGTTGTCGTGTCGAATATCTCCCGATGATATCTGGGAATTAATTGAGATCATATTATAAATATTATCAGCTGTTTTGTCCACATAAACAACACGATATCATTGACAATGAGTGCCTTAGAATCCATGAGAGATTTATAAGCAATTACATTGCAAATATAATCACAATGTATCTTCCGGGATCATTGTTTCTTCATTTTAGAGTACATTGTAAATATTTTCACACTGTTTTTCAAGGTCACATATTGGACTTTTTTGGATTATCTTTCTCATAAAATTAACATAAAATCGCAGCTAACATCTTAAAATGCCCACAGTGAATGACTGTATGATGGGAAAACCTCTCTCAGTCAATACAGTGCTTGCGTATGCACCACTCCTGTCAATTATTGCCCACTCTCTGCGTCCTGGCTCTGTCTGTACACAGCCCACCACTGACCCAATTGTTGTCGCTGCTACAAATTTCAATTGGTTCAGAATTTTATAAGTGACCATGGTCTTTGTCGCATCGCTACCTCTCGTATTCCCACAGGGTGAGAAAAGTGTAAGGATGTAATGGCCTCTGTCTGGTGTCCATGGAGAAGGAGGAAAATGGCAGACCCAGAAGGACTCAACCTGGCCATAATATGTTACTCTTGCATCTCCCCTGTCTGTAGTCTCCAAGAAACACACCTGTTTATCAATTATTCAATAAGTATCTTAATAGACAATCATAAGATGTACCCTGACAAGTGAAGAGTCCTGAATGTTGTCCCACCTTTGCATGGCCATCACTAACTGGATGGTGTCACCTCCGAAAGCTCTCCACACCTTTCCCCATTGATCCATCTGAGCTTGATGCACGTATGGCTGCACATCATCAACTTTCAATCACTTTTCTGGTGTTGAAAAAAGGATCTTGAAGTGAGTTACAAGTTTTTCCAATAACTTGTGAGTGAGAGTGATATTTGAATGGTGGGGATGACATAATATGGTGTGGGGGACTTGAAGGTGCGTATGGGTCAGTGAGCAACCTAAAATGAATATAAACTCACATTCTGGATACAAAGTCTTGTGTGTAGTGGTTGGCTCTTGCTCCTCTGAACCTTCAGACCAAAAATTTCTTGATGGCCACTTGAGAACACTTTTGAGCTTAAGATATAACTTCTTGATCTGTGACACCTAAGCGCCCTCAAGCATCCTTTTTGTCAAGCTGGGGTAGGGGTTTGAGTGTGACTTGATGCTAGAAAGCAGGCTCCCACAGTATCGTTCCATGACAAAGCACCAATAAACCTACAATGGGCCATGGGATCAGATGTTATTGGGAATGTGAAGCATGCCATGCAGAGTGGAATTACATGCCAGAAGTCATTCATTTTTGTATTGGTAATAGTAGCTAGATCAATGAAATACTTAGATCAGGTTTGGTATTATTTTATGATGTGTGCACTCACTTGTAATACTGCTGTACAAATTGTATGATGTCCCGAGTAAGACTTTCATGAGGAGAAATGTCTTGGACCAGAATTTCATATTCCATAACATGTCTGAGAATTAGTGTTTTAAAGTCCAGTTGCAGACTGATAAAAAGACTGGCAACTGAACTGAACTGATAGGCAACTGAACTGCAGTTGCCAGTTGCCTCTTAATATGACCAGTTCAGTTGTCAGTTGCAGGATTTATCAAGTTTAGAAAAGACCAGTCCAGACCAGTTGCAACTGGTTGCTAAAAAGACTGGTTGCCATTTAGTGTGTGCCTTGAAAAAAATTTCTACTTTTGTTAGTGGCACCGTTATTTTAAAGCCTGTTCTAGTTTCTTTGAAATCTAAGTTTTATATTTCACAAGTTTGATACAGATCACTTTACAGCATTAAAAATATATATGATATGTTATATAGTTTGTCATGTAAGCAACACACAGGGTGAGTGTACTCTAAACCCTCAAAACTCTCCTAAGACAGCTTACAAGGTTAAAGGGGGAGGAAAGCACTGTAACATTTCATGCATGTTTCTGCGGGGTGTGTAACTTCATACAGGTGTCTATCTAGGTCTTGTATCTATGGATCTCACTTTGCTAAGTCCGCACACAAGTGCAGCGGCGTCGGGAAGGAGGAGAGGGAGGTCTGCACTGAGCGTAGTATATCGCCACGCGTCCTCTCTTGCACATTCGTGCACACTTTGAAACTTTGCATACGAGCTCGTGTTAGTCGTCCAAAGGTTTTCCTAAGTTTGCTAAGGGCGCAGAGATGTGCAGCACCCTGAGGAACATGGGGACTGACCTGCACTGAGTTCTCTAACACAAATGAGGAACTAACACTGTGGGCATTTTAAGATGTTAGCTACAATTTTATGTTAATTTTATGAGAAAGATAATCCAAAAAAGTCCAATATGTGACCTTGAAAAACAGTGTGAAAATATTTACAATGTACTCTAAAATGAAGTAACAATGATCCCGGAAGATACATTGTGATTATATTTGCAATGTAATGGCTTATAAATCTCTCATGGATTCTAAGCACTCATTGTCAATGATATCGCGCTGTTCATGTGGACAAAACAGCTGATAATATTTATAATATGATCTCGATTAATTTCCAGATATCATCAGGGAGATATTCAACATGACAACCGACGTCGAAACATCTCGAGTCATTGACTTAAGATGGGAAGACTCAAGACATCAAAATCTCAATTTGCAACTCACAACATTTACAACAAGGGCTAATCACGGGTACGGGTGTGGGTACAGGTGTGGGTTTGACAGTAACAGACATTCGTGATAAGCAAGAACATGTATTAGTTAGATTCAGTAGAAGAAACATGTAAACTATTCACATAGGTAACCCAGGTACCATCAAGCTGACCCGTACCCACTAACTGCGGGTTATCAGCCATGGGTCGTACCAGGTACAGGTATCACACCCAGGTATTGTTGAAGTCCTTTTTCTTTTTTTTCGGAGTGTTGTCATTGGGGTTGCCCAGTGTGAATGCGTCGTCCCCTTTGCTGCAAGGGTGTCGGGGTTTGCAACCATGTTCAGTCCAAGAAGACCGTAGCTTGGTGGGGTGCATCAGTTGATTTGTCTGCCGGTGTTGGGCCATGCCATAAATTCAGGATTGCTTCTCCTGTGAGGCAGTGTAGTGGGGATGATGTCGGATGCAAGGTTTCGGCATTCAGGAGACACTGTAGCACAGAAATACTGTGTGTATGCAGTGCAGGTATGTGTAGCGGTGGCAGTGGATTGAAGAGAAGGTCAGGTTCAGTTGCAGGGCAGGGCAGATAAGTAGGTAAGCAGCCAGGCAAGGGAGGATGTAGTATAGTGCTTTAAAGTCTGGTCCGGTCCTGGTCTGTATATTGTCACCCGGCCCAAATAACTGAACCAGACCCCTCTAGACCAGTTACTATCAGTCTGAGGGTGGTCCTAAGACTGGTCCTAACTGGTCTACTTTTGGACCAATAGTAACCAGTTAGAACCAGTTTTTAAACAATTTTGACCAGTCTTTCATCATATAAACTGAGTGACCCACTCCCCTTTCCCACTGTAATTTCACACAAATGTATCTTATTACTATACTATCTACCTTTTACAACAAGTAGGCAGACATTTATCTCAGAAGGTATATGATAATAAGTGAAACTATGACAAAAAAAAGTATATTGGGTGAGAAATAAGTACTACAGTAAGAATGGGTGCTTGAGATAGTCGTGCATGTCTTCGCGGAATGTATAAGGTTTACAGAATGTCCATCTTGATCGTATCTGTATGGATGTCAAGTTGCTAAGCCTGCGCGCATGTGCAGCGGTGTCCAGGATGAGAGGAAGGAGGGCCTCACTGGGCCCAGTAATTCGAAGCGCGGCTGGCCTTGCACTGCTCTGCACGTTTTGAAAGTTCATATACGGGGAAATATCGAATGTCTTGAGGTGTTCCTAAGTTTGCTAAGGCCGTAGACGCATGCAGCACTCTTGGGACTGAAAAGACTGAGCTGCAACTCAGCTCTGTCAAACAGAACTCTGTTGTGGAAATCGGCACAAAAGCGGCCTGGTGAAGCAGAACGCCCAAACACCCAAAGCTAGATAGCCATGTTACATAATAACCTTATTTTTCTTTTGTTGCGACAGCACAGAGCTTAGTGACACTCAGTCTTTCCAGTCCCGAGAGTGCTGCATGTGTCTGTGGCCTTAGCAAACTTAGGAACACCTCAAGACATTTAATATTTCCCTGTATATGAACTTTCAAAACGTGCAGAGCGGTGCAAGGCCAGCCGCACTTCGAATTACTGGGCCCAGTGAGGCCCTCCTTCCTCTCGTCCTGGACACCGCTGCACATGCGCGTGGGCTTAGAAACTTGACATCCATACAGATACGATCAAGATGGACATTCTGTAGACTTTATACGTTCCGCGAAGACATGCACGACTATCTCAAGCACCCATTCTTACTGTAGTACTTACTTCTCACCCAATATACTTTTTTTTGTCATAGTTTCACTTATTATCATGTACCTTCTGAGATAAATGTCTGCCTACTTGTTGTAAAAGGTAGATAGTACAGTAATAAGATACATTTGTGTGAAATTAACAGTGGAAAAGGGGGAGTGGGTTGCCTGGCAATAGTAGTACTTGACGCATGATGATTGATGTACTTGCTTGAATGGCACATGTGTAACCTTGGATGTTGGGGGCTTGGAGCATGTCTTGAAGGAGTAAGGCGCTCTAAAAATGGACTGAAAGTCCGGTCTATGACCGGTTCTAACTGGTTTTTCCCAGTTTTAAAAACAAATGAAATTGACTTAGACCGAAAATAGTAAATTCCCTAAATGGGATAACCGTAACTGATGGTCCGGTTTTCACTGGTTATAGTCCAGTCCGGTATCCAGTCTTTTTCCAGTCTATTAGACTGGACCTTAAAGCACTAATGTAGTATGCTGTACGCACCTGATCGCACCATCAAAGCTTCTGGGTTGGAAGCCAAAACCCTGTCCAATGTCTTATAGGAACTGTCTGAACAGATCACCTTCAACGTCTCATTCGAGTGTGACCTGTGGGCTTCCAGGTCAACACTGCTTTGAAATCACAGTGTGAGGGGTAAAAAGTTGGAGGTACGCACCAAGCATGCCCTTCAAGGTAGTGCTTTAAGGTCCAGTCTAATGGACTGGAAAAAGACTGGAAACTGGACCGGACTGTAACTGGTGGAAACCGGACCATCAGTCTCAGTTATCCCATTTAGGGAAATTTCTATTTTTGGTCCAACTGAATCTCTTTCATTTTTAAAACTGGGTAAAACCAGTTAAAACCGGTCTTAGACCGGACTTTCAGTCCATCTGTCATACCCCTTACTTTCTCATACTTAATATATTGACTGTGCTCATAGAAAGTGAAATTATGGGAAAATAAAGTACATTGGATGATAGATAAGTAATACAGCAAAAAAATATGCTTAAGGTAGTTGTGCAGGTTTCCGCAGGGCATATAAGTTGGAGGGAATGTCCAACTAGGTCTTGTCTTCATGGATCTTGCAACACTAAGTCCGCGGGAAGGTGCAGCATTGTCGGAAAGGAGAGAAAGGTGGGCTGTAGTGAGCCCAGTAATTCGCAACGCGTTCTATCGTGCACGGCCACGCATGTCTTGAAAAGTTGTAGACGGGGCTGTATTGGGTCTCTTGAGGTCCTCCTAAAATTTCTAAGGCCGCGGACATGTGCAGCACTCTGAGGACTGGGGGGACTGAGCTGCACTCAGCTCTGTATTTGGAAAGGAAGCACGTGAAAGTGGAAGGAAAGCGGCCCGGTGAAGCAGAAACAATAGCCACATTACATAATGGCAGATTTTCTTTGATGCAACAGCACAGCTCAGTGCATCCCAGTTCCCTACACTCCTGTGAGTGCTGCACGTCTCTGCGGCCTTAGAAATTTTAGGAGGACCTCAAGAGACCCGATACAGCCCCGTCTACAACTTGACATGCGTGGCCGTGCACGATAGAACGCGTTGCGAATTACTGGGCTCACTACAGCCCACCTTTCTCTCCTTTCTGATAACGCTGCACCTTCCCACGGACTTAGTGTTGCAAGGTCCATGAAGACAAGACCTAGTTGGACATTCCCTCTAATTTATAAGTTCCGCGAAAACCTGCACGACCCCTTCCTAAGTGGTTTCCTCCCCCTCAAAACTTGCAAGCTGCCCGGCCCTTAGATAGGTGGTCTGGCTGGTAGCAGTACAGGTTCTTGGCTGCTGTAGTTGTTATATAGCATGTCACTTCTCTGTACCTTGTTTCTAAACCATGGAATAGAAGAATATATATATATATCAAACCTGCATGTATGCTTTACTAAGATGAAAAACCGGTCAAGACTATTTAAAAACCAGTTTCAACTGGTTACTCTGGTCTACAATTAGACCGGGTAAGACCAGTCTTAGGACTGCTCTCAGACCGATAGTGACCAGTTCAGAGTGGTCCAGTCTAGTTTTTTAGGCTAGCTGATAATATAGAGACTGGTCTTGGTCTCGGTCTTTTCCAAAAATGGAAAAAAACCGGGACCAGACTGGACTTTAAAGCACTACTTCAAGGACCATCTGTTGGAGAGGGACGACACCTTGAAGTCAGTAACGGACCTTCCAGGGTGCCTGTACTCATGGAGATGGAAGAAACTGTCGAAACGGTGGAAGGTGTCCTAGTCAAAATGACTGAAGTTGGTCTAGGAGACTGTGACGGTGTTACCACTCAGTCCACGTTCACACTTTAGTTAACTATTCATCAGTCTAACTGAGAAATGTAAGTGCTACTTTGGACAGCTAGATAGAGGCTTACTAGCTTACAGATTTACTGTAATTTTGTTTTATAATAAGTAATATTAGCTATACAGTATAGTTTTACTTACAGATGATCTAACTGTACAATAGTTTTACTTACAAATGATCTACCTGTATGTTAGTTTTACTTACAGATGATCTAACTGTATTATAGTTTTACTTACAAATGATCTAACTATACCATAGTTCTACTTACAGATGATCTAACTGTACTGTAGTTTTACTTACAAATGATCTACCTATACGTTAGTTTTACTTACAGATGATCTAACTGTACCCTAGTTTTACTTACAAATGATCTACCTGTAAGTTAGTTTTACTTACAGATGATCTATCTGTACCATAGTTTTACTTACAAATGATCTATCTGTACATTAATTTTACTTACAGATGATCTAACTGTACCCTAGTTTTACTTACAGATGATTTATCTATACATTAGTTTTACTTACAGATGATCTAACTATACCCTAGTTTTACTTATAAATGATTTATCTATACATTAGTTTTACTTACAGATGATCTATCTGTACATTAGTTTTACTTACAGATGATCTAACTGTACCCTAGTTTTACTTATAAATGATTTATCTGTACATTAGTTTTACTTACAAATGATCTAACTGTACCATAGTTTTACTTACAGATGATCTAACTATACTGTAGTTTTACTTATAGATGATCTAACTGTACTGTAGTTTTACTTACAAATGATGTACCTGTACATTAGTTTTACTTACAGATGATCTATCTGTACTCTAGTTTTACTTACAGATGATCTATCTGTATATTAGTTTTACTTACAAATGATCTACCTGTATGTTAGTTTTACTTACAGATGATCTAACTGTACCACAGTTTTACTTACAAATGATCTAACTATACCATAGTTCTACTTACAGATGATCTAACTGTACTGTAGTTTTACTTACAAATGATCTACCTATACGTTAGTTTTACTTACAGATGATCTAACTGTACCCTAGTTTTACTTACAGATGATCTAACTGTACCATAGTTTTACTTACAGATGATCTAACTGTACTGTAGTTTTACTTACAAATGATCTACCTGTAAGTTAGTTTTACTTACAGATGATCTATCTGTACCATAGTTTTACTTACAAATGATCTATCTGTACATTAATTTTACTTACAGATGATCTAACTGTACCCTAGTTTTACTTATAGATGATCTATCTGTACATTAGTTTTACTTACAGATGATTTATCTATATATTAGTTTTACTTACAGATGATCTAACTATACCCTAGTTTTACTTATAAATGATTTATCTATACATTAGTTTTACTTACAGATGATCTATCTGTACATTAGTTTTACTTACAAATGATCTACCTGTACATTAGTTTTACTTACAGATGATCTAACTATATCCTAGTTTTACTTATAAATGATTTATCTGTACATTAGTTTTACTTACAAATGATCTAACTGTACCATAGTTTTACTTACAGATGATCTAACTGTACTGTAGTTTTACTTACAAATGATGTACCTGTACATTAGTTTTACTTACAGATGATCTATCTGTATATTAGTTTTACTTACAAATGATCTACCTGTACGTTAGTTTTACTTACAGATGATCTAACTGTACCACAGTTTTACTTACAGATGATCTAACTATACTCTAGTTTTACTTACAAATGATCTATCAGTATATTAGTTTTACTTACAGATAATCTAACTATATCATAGTTTTACTCACAGATTATCTATCTATATATTAGTTTTACTTATAAATGATCTATCTGTACTTTAGTTTTACTTATAGATAATCTACCTATACCTTAGTTTTACTTACTAATCTATCTGTACTTTAGTTTTACTTATAAATGAACTATATGTATTCTAGTTTTACTTATAGATAGTCTATCTGTACCTTAGTTTTACTTACAGATGATCTATCTGTACATCAGTTTTACTTACAAATGATCTATCTGTATCTTAGTTTTACTTACAAATAATCTATGTGTATCCTAGTTTTACTTATAGATGATCTATCTATACTTTAGTTTTACTTACAAATGATCTACCTATATATTGGTTTTACTTATAGATGATCTACATTTACCCTAGTTTTACTTACAAATGATTTAGTATCTTTATATATAAAGTGCTATAGGCATGAAACTTATTCAAAAATGTGAAAATATTCAAAAACCATCAATGGACATGAGATTATAATGTTTTAATATCAAGCCAAAGTAAGCATCATTATTCTTAAGTATTCCCTTGGCTAATGCAAACACTTACAATCTATTTTAGATTTTCTAGTATTGTTAAAATATGATCATATAGCTTGATCAACTTCAGTTCTTCATCCATCCTCCTTCTATGTGTTCTAGCACAATCACAAATCTGTTTCAGCTCTATACACACATCAGTAAAGATAGCAGTCAATTAGATAAATTAGATGAAGAGCATCTATTACAGAAGTATATTCAAGCATATTCTACATTATAAGATGTAATGTTTTAACTAGTCTGTATCCTTATTGATTGCTTTTAATTATAAAAACACATAAGACTGGTTTCTCTCTCACTTAATCATATCAGCTATTTTGTGAAGTAAGGTCTGGCACTGATATGATAAGGCCAGCTCAGTCCTAGACCAATTGCCATAATTACCACAATCAGCACCTGTTAAGTTTAACACAAACTCAGCTATCATGCTTGACTTCAACTTCCAGAATGTAAGATAAATGCTGCCTCTGCTGCTATAGCCACTAATGCTGATGGTTATTGAGAACTAAAGACAGATAAGATAACAATGATATGGTTAAGCAGTAGTGCTGATGTTATCCCTCCTTATTCATTGCCCTTTTTCATCTTTTTCTTCTCCTCAAACAATGCCTGTATGCTACTATTGTGATATTATCAAATTTTTAATCTTTAGATTTGTGTCTTAAACTTTTATACAATCTATTCATTAAATGTGCATCCATTTCTATCTATTTCTCATCCTTATTCTTATATATGTTTTCCTTTAAACCTTTCTTGACTTTAATGTCATATACAATACATCTTGATCTGGTAAGTCAGGTCTTCTGCAATTTTGAGATATAGTGATGTTTGCTATATTCTCCAAAATGAGATCATTTGTAGGATTGCAAAGTTTCTAAATTTAAGAGTCATCTAAAGATCCTAGCTTTGGTTATAACTAGGTCTTGGTGTCATTACATACATTGTATGTTAGATCTTTTAAATATTTCATATCTCTCTTAGCTATGGGTTCTTTACTCTTATTATTGTTATTGATACTTCTATCACTTAAATGATCTACTTGTACTTTATTTTTACTTATAGATAGTCTAACTGTATCATAGTTTTACTTACAAATAATCTATATGTACCCTAGTTTTACTTATAAATGATCTATCTATATCATAGTTTTACTTATAATAGATAATCTAACTGTATTTTAGTTTTACTTAAAGATAATCTGGCTGTACTATAGTTTTACTTATAAATTATCTAGCTATACTATTTTGATATACATTAACACATTTATCATTTCAGTCATTCAGATAGTATAATGTATAATGTATTAAGACTATACTACTGTATATAATGGAAAGACTATTACTATGTTGCCTATACATTAAATAGGTTCTTATTGAGAGCTGCATAGCAAGTTTTGCCTTACATTATATAGGTTACATTATTAGTCTTTATCACAGATTAGCCAAGTGGCAAAGGTAATCAATCCATTTGTAAGTAAAACTATGATACAGTTAGATTATCTGTAAGTAAAACTATAATATAGTTAGATTATCTATAAGTAAAACTAATGTATAGATAGTTCATTTGTAAGTAAAACTAATGTATAGGTAGATCATTTGTAAGTAAAACTATGGTACAGTTGGATAAATCATTTGTAAGTAAAACTACAGTACAGTTATATCATCTGTAAGTAAAACTAGGGTACAGTTAGATTATCTGTAAGTAAAACTAACATATAGATAGATCATTTGTAAGTAAAACTAAAGTACAGGTAGATAATCTGTGAGTAAAACTATGGTATAGTTAGATCATCTGTAAGTAAAACTAATGTACAGGTACATCATTTGTAAGTAAAACTACAGTACAGTTAGATCATCTGTAAGTAAGTAAAACTAGGATACAGTTAGATCATCTGTAAGTAAAACTAATGTATACATAGATCATTTGTAAGTAAAACTAATGTACAGATAGATCATCTGTAAGTAAAACTAGGGTATAGTTAGATCATCTGTAAGTAAAACTAATGTACAGATAGATCATTTGTAAGTAAAACTAAAGTACAGGTAGATAATCTGTGAGTAAAACTATGGTACAGTTAGATCATCTGTAAGTAAAACTAACGTACAGATAGATCATTTGTAAGTAAAACTAATGTACAGATAGATCATCTGTAAGTAAAACTAGGGTATAGTTAGATCATCTGTAAGTAATACTAATGTACAGATAGATCATTTGTAAGTAAAACTAGGGTACAGTTAGATTATCTGTAAGTAAAACTAACATATAAATAGATCATTTGTAAGTAAAACTAAAGTATAGGTAGATAATCTGTGAGTAAAACTATGGTACAATTAGATCATCTGTAAGTAAAACTAACGTACAGGTAGATCATTTGTAAGTAAAACTACAGTACAGTTAGATCATCTGTAAGTAAAACTATGATACAGTTAGATCATTTATAAGTAAAACTAGGATACAGTTAGATCATCTGTAAGTAAAACTAATGTACAGATAGATCATTTGTAAGTAAAACTAATGTACAGATAGATCATCTGTAAGTAAAACTAACATACAGGTAGATCATTTGTAAGTAAAACTACAGTACAGTTAGATTATCTGTAAGTAAAACTAACATACAGGTAGATCATTTGTAAGTAAAACTATTGTACAGTTAGATCATCTGTAAGTAAAACTATACTGTATAGCTAATATTACTTATCATAAAACTAAATTACAGTAAATCTGTAAGCTAGTAAGCCTCTATCTAGCTGTCCAAAGTAGCACTTACATTTCTCAGTAAGACTGATAAAAGTAAAACTAAAGTGTGTACGTCTATTGTACCACTGTCGTGGACGACGGAACTTGCAACAAAGGGGAGCAGACCATAGGAGGAAGGGACCGAGATGATGCAGAGACTGATACAGATACAATTGCTATCGGAGTTAGAGAAGGCGACGAGGAAGAGGAAGGGATGACTCGCTTGAAGGGCTCTCGTCAATCGTACTCAGTCGGCTAGGTTTCTGAGAAGTGTATGCGGAGGCAGTAGGCTGTAAGATAGACGTATCAAATGAGATGTCTTGGGGTTCAGGAAAAGATATGAATTGCACCAAAGGGAAGCCGCCAGAATTGATGATTCGTAGGTGTCATCTGTTTTAGGTGCCCACAGAGATTCTCAGATAGAAGGGCTAAGAGGCACTCAAGGACTTGCAAGGGTGCTTGGGGTCGACTCGGTGACCGTCGACAGTAGCGACATCGTCGGTAGTGTCTCCGGCGAATGAATGGGGGAAGGTCCTGGCAAGGGAGGTGGGACGGATCTTACAGGTGAGTCACCAGATACGACAGAAATGTTTGCTATGGACTCGGGAAGCGGGGTTCTGGCGATCCTCATTGTAGACAGAGATAGAGTGGTCTCTACAGGGGAGCTGATAGTGGGAGAAGGCGGAGGATAGAGAGGGAACTCTTGGGGTATTTCAATTATCGGTGGCCCTGTGATAGGTTCAACAGCGACAACACAGACAAAGTGGATGACTTTCTCTTCTGTCTTGACAATGGAATAAGGAGGGAGGAGGGAAGACACGAACTCGGAAGAAGACTTTGAGGGGGAGGCATCGACGCGGCACATGCACAGCATGGATGGTGCGCGGAGGATGAGATTCAAGTGGGGTCCCATCAGCGCCATTACTTCCACATTGCCGTTGTTCCATTTACCTCATGATCGGTGATTTTTGGGCTTGCCTGCTGTGCCTGGAGAAGACCGTGACATTACACGAGACAGCAATTGGTGCGCTCCGCCCCATCATATGTCCACCTTCTCTGGACAGCCCATATCGAGGGTTTGCCGTGCATCGGCAAGGAAGGTTAACAGTTGGCGCTTCTCAACTGTGCTCAGATCACTCGATGTGCCATCGCACATTCCGTGTTTGGAGAGCTAATTTATACCGTGGGCTTGTCGAACCCAGTGGCCACCATGATGACATATCTGAGAGAGCGGCACGTCCATGGGTCACAGAGAGGCAAGGCAGTAAGGTGTGTGGGAATATCGTCATTCCCATAGTCGAAAGGCAACAAACAAATAGTGGCACGCACTGTTGATCCTCTGCGCTGGTATCCTGTAACCAGCTCTCTGGGGTAAGGCTAGCTTGTATGCCTTATGGACAGGGGTAAGTTCCAATCAGGATCCGGGTTTCAGGGTTTGGACTCGTTTTGGTGTCTTGTGTCGTGTGATTCCCTTGATCGTCAGCTTGCGAAACTAAATGCATAGGATTGATAGCAGTGCGGGCTGCTCTTCTGGACTTCTTGGTGTTTGAGCTATCGATACGGATTGTCCGGGGTTTGTAATTGTATCCATCGGCTTGCTATTGTTCCGTCGGGCATTCTTGGGACAGTCGGGTAGTACAGTTGAATTAGTTGCTACCCATAGTACTGGTATCTCCGTCTATGGGTTTGCGTCTCCATTAGTCCTGCCAGGGATGTATTTATACGGCTTTAACTTGGATTGGGAAGCTCCAAGTTGAGTCTCCTATCTATCACAATACAAGGCTAGTGACCAACAATCCTCTTCTCTCTGCGAGCTCTCTACTTCACAAGGGGAACCTCTGGTATAATGTACAGAGGCTATGAACCCTTACTCAAATGCACCTAAGGGGCTGAGCCCTTAGCTTTTCTACTTTAAGTACTACGCAAAGTCCACTCCACTATGGTCGCTAGTAGCGGTGGTGACACTAGACTCAACTTTCTTCAAAAGACAAAGCTACAGTGGCTGATCCGTATGATGAACTCGCGGAGTTCTACCTCAAGGACGAGGAACTAGTCAGATACTGACCAAACTCAAGGATTATATTGGTTGAACGATACAATGAACACAACAAGACAGGAAAGCAGTACCTGGTCTTCTGCAACAGCGACAAACTAAGATTCAAACACGGCATACCAGTGGCCCTATTCAGTAACAGGTGGTACAAGGTTCACATCACCCCAGACAACAGAAACTTCCTACTAGGAGAGGAATTCAACGATGCACATAACTTCGACACGACCATCGAAGCAGCAGACGCACTGAAGCCAGATTCCCCACCAGCCTATCAGAGGGACATACTAGACGAAGACGACAGAGCCCGAGCCCATCAGGAAACCCCAGAAACCAGGGGAAGAGCCATCGGACGATGAAATGGATCTGATCGATCATACAATCAGACACAGTCCAGTACAAATTGAGAGAACCCCAAGCAACCTGCCCCCTCAGCAGCAAAACTTCTTCCTAGCAACACCTACAACCACCAGCAACCCACCACTTCAACAACGAACATTCATGACAACGATATCAGTTACCCATACCAGTACTGGGACCTCCTCAAACCCCACAAGGGGAACAGGGAACCCTGCCACTGCCGAATCCCTCAAAACTGCCTTCAATAAAGCCTTCAAAAGACTCCCACCTTCCAACCAGGGAGGCGGTGGTGGAGGAGGCGGAGGCGGTGGAGGAGGTGGTGGTGGCGGAGGAGGAGGTGGTGGTGGTGGAGGACCCGCAAACGCAATGATACCAGTAGCAGCTGCAGCTGATGTGCGAACAATGGGAAGCCGACCCGACCCCTTTGATAGGGATAGGACAAAAGCCAATGCATTTATCGAAGACGTCAAGATGTATTTCAGGCTCAATAGTGACGTCGCAGGACATAACTCATCGATGAAGAAGATCGCATTCACCCTCACACATATGAAGGGACCACGAGTCGCAGGGTGGGTGCGCGATGCAGGAGAATTCTTGGACCACCTAGACCCTGCAATAGATAACGTCCCAGCCCTATGGGAACAATTCCTGGATGAATTCGAAGCGCAGTTCCAGGACATCGCCAAAGAAGAATGAGCGTGGACTGAACTACAGACCCACTCAATGAAGGGAGATCAGATTGACGAGTACGTCAGCAAGTTCAAGGAACTCGCTCAACTAGCAAACTACACCACCGGGAACCCTGAAACAATTCAACAGTTCCTCGCGGGACTAACGCCAGAAACCCTTAAAGATGTAAAGAGAGCACCCACAGTCGACACCAACCCTGCCATCAAAGAAAGGGCAATCCAAAGTGTTTAGGCACAAAACGAAGTCAAGCAAATCCTGGCCCAACAGCAGGCATTGAAAGCGACAAGGACGCATCACCCCTCAGTCTACCAAGGGCAAGGGAGATTCCAACAGAGGACACCCCCACGACCATTCTACGATCATAACAATCTGGATTGACAGTATCAAAATTGCAGGCCACGGTGGCAGCCTACGTATAACTCATCAAACGCACCACAATGGATGAATAACCAACCAGTCCCCATGAACTTAGGAAGGAATAGGGCACCTACAAGGCGGAGGCCAGGGA
The DNA here is from genome assembly GCA_022884055.1 of Russula griseocarnosa. Classification (NCBI taxonomy): domain Eukaryota; kingdom Fungi; phylum Basidiomycota; class Agaricomycetes; order Russulales; family Russulaceae; genus Russula; species Russula griseocarnosa. The sequence goes on along the minus strand of JAGKRU010000062.1, from coordinate 217,691 downwards.
GGATCAACCTCGCAGGACCGATTCCACCTACCTGCAATGGAGCATGTTTTCAATGCGGGCAACAAGGCCACTTTGCTAGGGAATGCCCAAATCGCCCAAATCGAAAGGACAAAAGGAGGATCAATCTTATAGACTTCGAACCGGAAGACCCATATGGGGATAACTACCAAGAACCAGAAATCGACAGGGTAGCCCACATCAAAAGTCAAATGGATTCGATGACTTTTGACGACAGGAAGCAATTGATTCAGGAACTAGGTCAAGGACCCCAACCGGATTTTTAGACAGTCTAATTAGGTCGGCTTTAATTAGACGAACGCTTAGGGACGATGTGTACATCTCAGCACAAAAATCAATGACAGTCTGCTGCTACACTCAGACAAAAGTGAAAAGGGCTGAAATCGTTGCCTTAATCGATTCAGGAGCAACCGAGAACTTCCTGAACCTATCTCTCACCAAATGGTTACGACTTTCCATCAAACAACTGGACCAGCCAAGAACACTATACAACGTGGACAATACAGAAAACAAGGCAGGGAAGCTGCAATACTATACGGACCTACAAGTCACTACAGGGACCAAGCGCATCAACCTGCAATTCTTCCTTACCGATTTAGGAAAGAATCAGGCCATATTAGGCTCATGGTTCGTGGCAGTCCAACCAAACATTGATTGGGCCAAAGGATGGATTGACCACGCTCAATTACCTATTATCTTCCGAGCCCCAGATGCCGATAAGGCTCGGTTCATCCCTCGACAACAAAACAAACCATGACAGAGGAACCAGTTGGAACGAGGACGATACTACATCGGCTCAGTGACTATCCACCCCACCCAAGAAAAGAAGCCATCAAACGCAGAGCTACCGGCCGCCTTCACCAGACACAAGAAGGTATTCGACGAAGAGCGATCATAACGCCTACCGCGACACACCATCTGGGATCATGCAATAGAGCTACTCCCTGATGCCCCAGCAACCCTACCAGCCTGCCTATTACCCCTCAACCGCGCTGAACAAGAAGAAATGCACCGCTTCATCTAGAAACACTTGAGGCAAGGAACCATCAGGGAGTCCTGGAGCCCCTATGCCGCCAACTTCTTCTTCGTTAAAAAGAAGGATGGCAAGTTGCGCCCCATCCAAGACTATCGCCCCATCAATAAGTGGACAAAGAAGAACCGTAATGTATCCCCCCTCATTCCCCAGACCATTGACCGACTCAGCAGATGCACTCTGTTCACTAAATTCGATGTACGATGAGGATACAATAACATCAGAATCAAGCCTGGGGATGAATGGAAAGCTGCATTCCTTACACCAGAAGGGCTTTTTGAACCGACAGTCATGTTCTTTGGCCTTACAAACTCTCCAGCCACCTTCTAGATGATGATGAACATTATTTTCTGCACTGAAGTAGCATAGGGTTGGCTATCCATATACATGGACAACATTGCAATTCACACTAAGCCCCAAAACAGCGAGACGGAGCTACAGCATCAACAACGGCATGAATGACTTACTTACCACGTCCTTGACATCCTAGAGCACCATGATCTCTACCTCAAACCTGAAAAATGTACATTCGCACAGACTGAGATCGAGTACCTGGGAGTAATTGTCAGAAACAACTCCCTCCGAATGGACCCCTCCAAACTTGATAGCATCGCAACCTGGCCTGTCCCACGAAAGCCAACAGACGTATAAAAGTTCCTTGGATTCACGGGATACTACCGTTACTTCGTCAAAGATTATTCCAAGATCGCCCAACCACTCCTCGACCTCACAAAGAAAACAACAACTTGGCATTGGGGACCTGCACAAGAACACGCATTTTCCCACCTTAAAACGCTCATGTGTTCACAACCCATCCTCACACAACCTGACTTCAAAAAACAATTCTTCCTTCAAACTGATGCTTCTGCATATGGCGTGGGCGCCGTACTCTCGCAAGCGGCTGAACCTAAGACACCTATCACAACCAGCACCGGCATCATCCAAAATTTCAAACCCAAACTACACCCATAGCATACTACTCGGCGACCTTCACCCTACTGAGCGAAACTACGACATATATGAGCGGGAACTACTTGCCATTATGAAATCCCTAGCACATTGGTGACCCTACTTAGAATGGATGAAGGAACCATTCACAATCCTAACAGATCACGCCAACCTTCAATACTGGAAGTCTCCAAAGAACCTGAACTGACGCACAGCCCGATGGCATGCTGACTTACAGGAATACGATTTCAATATCGAATATGTACCTGAAAAGACCAACACCTCTGCCGACGCCCTATCACGCCCGAATGGTGCCGATGAGGGAAGAAATGACAACCAAGCGGTGACGATGCTCCCATCAGACAAATTCATTAACATCGCCTCCACTACCAGGGAGCAAGATCGACGAGCGCTGATGAACCTAGTCCACGATCACCCCACCGCCGGACATCCTGGACGAGACGAAACCATCCGGAAAGCCAAGCAGCACAGCAGGTGGCCAGGAATGAATCGATGGATAGCCAACTACATTAAGGGCTGTGCCACCTGTCAACAAAACAAGATCCTAACCCATCGGAAGAAAACCCCAGCGTTCCGAATCCCGACGGACCCAACAATGCTCCCCTTTCAACAAATAGCTATGGACCTCATCATGGGATTACCCAAGCACAAGGGAAAAGATGCAATAGGGTTGTTCAAAGTAAGCACTTATTGGCTACTTATATTCCTACTTATTTGTCACTTATCCGTGTTTTACAGCCAAAGTGGCAATAAGTAGATGTAATAAGTGGCAAATAAGTGGCAAATAATTGCAACTTTGAACGCCCCCTCCCGGGAATTTTACAATAAGTAGTGAATAATGAATTATTCTGTGGTCCGGCAAGGGGTTCGGCAACATTGACTGAGTTTGAATTGCACTGTGAATTTCACTAAGTCAAAATTTCACCAAGTCGAGACGTCCTTGGCGCGATGCTCAGCGCTCAACGCGCTCAACAGCCATAGGAGTAGTTTGCGCAATTGCATTACACATTTAGAGATAATCACACAGTTTGCATAACACAAAGTATATAACTACTGCTACAGTGCTGCTATATGTATTGTACTCTCATTAATAGATTAAAAAAAAAAACAAGGGGGGTCCGACACTACTGCACCCGTCACCCACACCCACACTTGCACCCACACCCGCACCCGCACCCGCACCCGCACCCGCACCCGCACCCGCACCCGCACCCGCACCCGCACCCGCACCCGCACCCGCACCCACACCTGCACTCATACCCGCACCCGCACCTGCACCCACACTCGCACTCGCATCCGCACCCACACCCGCACCCACACCCGCACCCACACCCGCACTCGCACTCGCACTCGCACCCGCACCCACACCCGCACCCACACCCGCACCCGCACCCGCACCCGCACCCGCACCCGCACCCGCACCCGCACCTGCACCCACACTCGCACTCGCATCCGCACCCACACCTGCACCCACACTCGCACTCGCATCCGCACCCACACCTGCACCCACACCCGCACCCACACCCGCACCCGCACCCGCACCCGCACCCGCACCCGCACCCGCACCCGCACTCGCACCTGCACCCGCACCCACACTCGCACCTACACCCACACCTGCACCCGCACCCGCACCCGCACTCACACCTGCACCCACCCACACCTGCACTCGCACCTCCACCTGCACCCATGCCTGCTCACACCTGCACCTGCACCCACATCCCACGACACCTGCACCCACATCCACACCTGCAACCCACACCAGGTAGGGGTATACAGGACTGAGCGCTTTCAACGGCAAGAGCAAGGACCAGTGCGTCCGTGTCTGAAATCTGAGAAGGGAAAGGAGTCAGTGACAAGTGTGAACAACAAGAGGCTTGTCACACTGGTGGTCTTCTATTCATTTGCAGTCCTTCTTGAGGTTGAGAGGTCGAACAATGATCAAGGAGGGAAGAAGGATGAGGCAATGAGGAAAGCGTGAGCATGGCCGTGTGACCCAACGGCCTGAACCTGTAACCGTGAGAAAAAATCGGGAGATCAACCGGAGTTCAAATTCACAAATAAGTGGCCCAATAAGCAAGGGCAATAAGTGAGCATCTAAAATAATCGTCAACAGAGTTCATTATCCCACTTATTGCTCTCCTTATCATTCTCCTTATTAAATAAGTGGCAAAATAAGTGACACAATAAGTAGCCAATAAGTGGCTACTCTGAACGACCCTAATACTAACTATCGTGGACCACGGATGCAGTAGGGCCACTGTCTTCATTCCTTGTAACACCACGGTCACCGGCCCAGGAATCGCCCAACTGTACCTAGAGCACGTCTACAAATGGTTTGGATTACCAAGGAAAGTCATCAGCGATCGCGACCCCAGATTCACTTCCCACTTCGTGAAAGGGATCAACGAGCAACTTGGTATCCAACAGAACCTTTCTACAGCATTCCACCCTCAAACAGATGGCCTATCCGAACGAAAGAATCAGTGGGTTGAGCAATATCTCCGTCTGGTTACCTCTGCATCTCCGAAAGACTAGACTCACTGGATTCCAGTAGCAACAGCTGTACACAACAACTGGCGGAATGAAACCACAGGGCTATCTCCAAATCAAATACTGCTAGGTTACGAAATCAATGTATCACCCCCAACAGCGCAACCATCAAAGAACCACGAAGCACAAAGACGCATCAATGCCATGAAGGAGAAACGGGAAATGGCCATTGATGCCATCAACAAAGTGGCTAAACAAGGACAACCAATTGCATCGCAATATCAGGTCGATGATCAAGTGTGGCTTGATGCAACAAACCTGCTGATCCGCCACCAAAAAACTAAACTAGCCCCTAAGCGGTATGGACCATTCCGAATCACCAAAGAAATCAGTCCGGTGGCATACCAACTAGAGCTGCCCATCTCATGGCGGATCCACAACGTGTTCCACGCCTCGCTCCTTTTTCCCTACACCGAGAACGCCAAGCATGGACCAAACTTTACCCAACCACCTCCGGAACTGATTGAGGGACAACAGGAATACATAGTGGAACGAATCATCAATCACAGGTGGTGAAGCCACCCAAGACGATTGGAATATCTCATCAAATGGAAGGATGGCTGGAGTCCGATAACACCTGGGAACCCGAGGCCAACATACACGCCCTGACCTAATAAAGAAGTACCACCATCACACTCCCTGGAGCAGATAAAAACGGCAGAAACAATCAGCTTTGACAAATGGAACCCAATGTCCCTACTGTCCCCTGCAAGGCCCTGGTCAACGCATCACCAGGACTTCGACATATCTTCACAGAAAGGAACTTCTATCCTGAGCCAGATGAACCTGCCCATCTCGCCCTCTTTTGCTGCCAGCATAACCTCCCCACCGACCACGCCCTCCTCTCCCGCTACTGGTGCTTTCTCGACTACTGTCCCTGGCACCACCCCTACTGATCTATGGCCAATGAGCGAATCTCTCAACTCATCGAAGAGATACTGGAGGGAGACGGAGGAGGAGGAGTTGATGAACAAACTGGCTACTACGACGCTGGAGAGGGCCAGACACTATCGGGCCCAGGGGCACCAGGCCAATCCGCAACGCCCACCCTGGTGATCTGAAACCTGGAGATTGAAGTGGCATACATACCACGCACTCCCACTCCAACCCCGCCGTCCACCCCCGGTAGTGTTTAAAAGTCTGGTCCGGTCCGGTTTTTTTGCCTTTTTTGGATGCAACTGGACCTGGACCGGTCCTTCAGTTATCAGCATTTACCGCAACTGCAACCGAAACTGATCAAGACTGACAACTGCGGTTGTCATCTCCAGTTGCAGTCGGTTGCAACCAGTTGCCTGTGCAGTCAGTTGCCAGCCCCGAACTTACATTTATTAACTTCTCACACATGGATTAAGCAATAAGGATCTTTTATTATTAGGTACAGTTACACAAAGACAGCTTAGAACTATAAGTAATGCAGAACTGGCACTATATGCCCGAGCAGGCACCCAACGCATCCACAGATTAAAAGTGTGAACGCGCATCAGCGGGATCAAAGGAGAGTATTGATGGGGAACTGCCAGTGGCATTGGGTATGTGAACGAAGGAAGGGTAGTTGCACTCAGACCATTAGTCTATTTTTGCGCACATGACCGAGATGCGGAGAAAGTTAGGGTCTGAAGGAGAGGCCTTAGCATGGATAGAGCACACGTACTCTTTGAATATGAGCGCTACCTCAAGCAGGATTGTCGAGCGCATGATGAGATCTGCCGCCTTGGCCTGGCGGATCTTGATGTTACGCTTAAACATCTCTGAGTTCATAAAGCACAGATCGAGAGTAGCAATCGCCATCGACGTAGGAATTGCTGTGAAATTAAAGACCGATTGGTTCTTTAATAAGCGGAGATAGTCGAGGGCGTTGCATGGGTGACGAAGGGCATCGAGGATCATTGCGCTCTGCACCCATTTTGCCTGCTGTGGCTCTCGGAGTAGCTGTAGGATGTCAGTCGCAAGTCTGGCCATCGGGGCCATACTCCGCAAGGCTCCATATCTCATGGGGCCAGAAGAAGTGCCGCTCCTGCGCGTCTTCCTGGAAATCATGAATAACGTTCATCTTTTGAAGGAAGGTACCGAGTGAGTTGGACAACTCGAGTTGGTGAGCAAGGGATGGGGACTCTTTGCCTGTTACAGAGAACAGTCGAGAGAGACCCTCGCCGACAAGGCCAGCAACGTAATGGCAGTAGAGGTCGTATTCTTTGATGGCATCTAGGGTAAGGGTTTCAGAAGAGATTGCAGTGCGATGAGCAAAGTCGGCCATTCCCGTCTCCATTTTGTGACAAATGTCTACAATGGTATCACGACATCTGCAAGCACATCAGTCCTTGGGTCTCATTGAGAGAGGGATATGAACATACACAGGCTCGAGTCGGAGGAGCTCATCAACGACAACATGATAATCGACGAGCACAATGCGGTCCTTCTCATCGGGTCCACTGCCATTGAAATTCCAGCCGGGAGTCACGGTTTTCTCATGCAAGGATCGGAGGATGGGTTGTTTGACATCATCAGGGGTGGTCATGTCATCCTCGATAGTATCAAGGCCGCAAAGGACAACATAGAAGAGGCATACCATGTGAGCGAGGTCACCATTGAGCTCCTTAATAACTGCAGAAAAACTCCGGCTGCTATGGTCTAATAGCTCCCAACACCTGCGCATTGTGGGCCTGTCCCAGCCTGAGGTGGGATGTTCCTCCTTTTTTGTGATGTCACGCTTTGAAAGAAGTGGCTGTGAGGGCGGGAAGCGATCGGATTTTCTTGCAGTTGTCTTGCACCGGAGGTCAAGGGGAAGCGTGATGAGCGCGAACTGATGAAAAAAGAGCCCATGTACTGGATGTTTGTCGTAGCACTTGATATAACCCATGTGCAATTTGACCAATGAGTAAGGGAAAGCCCACATGGGCCCATCAAGTAGATGTGGGCGATTATTACGAGTGGGCCCACCGTTATAGTCCAATGAGATGCTGCCGATGGTATCGCGTGGGCTCAATAACTTTTGGGCAGGCATTGTTGATGCTATCATACGGGCCCAGTGCACCTGCAGCTGCCGATAGCTTCGCTTAGGCTGACACCTTTTCTTGTAGATGCTGCCGATGAACAAGAATGGGCCCATTACACCTGCATCAGGCTGATGCCGATGACGTCTCTTGGGCCCATTAATATTCTACGAGGTGCTGCTGATGCACAAGAATGGGCCGATTGTGTCTGCAGCAGGCTTCTGCCGATGCGCAAGAATGGGCCCGCTGCATCTGCAGTAGGCTGATGCCGATGACGCCGCTTGGGCCCATTAATATTATAGGAGGTGCTGCCGATGCACAAGAATGGGCCCACTGCGCCTGCAGCAGGCTGTTGCCGATGACGCCGCTTGGGCCCATTAATATTATAGGAGGTGCTGCTGATGCACAAGAATGGGCCCACTGTGCCTGCAGCAGGCTGTTGCCGATGACGCTGCTTGGGCCCATTAATATTCTAGGATGTGCTGCCGATGCACAAGAATGGGCTCATAGCATTTGCAGCAGGCTGCTGCCGATGGCTTTGCTTGGGCCCATTGGTGCTCTGGGAGGTGCTGCCGATCCACAAGAATAGGCCCATTGCGTTTTCAGCAGGCTGTTGCCGATGATGCCGCTTTGGCCCAGTAATATTCTAGGATGTGCTACCGATGCGCAAGAATGGGCCCATAGCATTTTTAGCAGGCTGTGGTCGATGGCTTTGCTTGGGCCCATTGGTGTTTTGGGAGGTGCTGCCGGTGCACAAGAATGGGCCCATTGTGCCTGCAGCAGGTTGTTGCCGGTGACGCCGCTTGGGCCCATTAATATTCTAGGATGTGCTGCCGATGCACAAGAATGGGCCCATTGCGTCTGCAGTAGGCTGATGCCGATGACGCCGCTTGGGCCCATTAATATTCTAGGACGTGCTGCCGATGCACAAGAATGGACCCATTGTGCCTGCAGCAGGTTGTTGCCGGTGACGCCGCTTGGGCCCATTAATATTCTAGGACGTGCTGCCGATGCGCAAGAGTGGGCCCATAGCATTTGCAGCAGGCTGCTATCGGTAGCTTTGCTTGGGCCCATTGGTGCTCTGAGAGGTGCTGCCGATATGTAAGAATGGGCCCATTGCGTTTTCAGCAGGCTGTTGCCGATGATGCCGCTTTGGCCCAGTAATATTCTAGGATGTGCTACCGATGCGCAAGAATGGGCCCATAGCATTTTTAGCAGGCTGTGGTCGATGGCTTTGCTTGGGCCCATTGGTGTTTTGGGAGGTGCTGCCGGTGCACAAGAATGGGCCCATTGTGCCTGCAGCAGGTTGTTGCCGGTGACGCCGCTTAGGCCCATTAATATTCTAGGACGTGCTGCCGATGCACAAGAATGGGCCCATTGCGTCTGCAGTAGGCTGATGCCGATGACGCTGCTTGGGCCCATTAATATTCTAGGACGTGCTGTCGATGCACAAGAATGGGCCCATTGTGTCTGCAGTAGGCTGATGCCGATGACGCTGTTTGGGCCCATTAATATTCTAGCACGTGCTGCTGATGCACAAGAATGGGCCCATTGCGTCTGCAGCAGGCTGCTGCCGATGACACTGCTTGGGCCCATTAATATTCTAGGACGTGCTGCCGATACGCAAGAATGGGCCTATAGCATTCGCAGCAGGCTGCTGTGGATAGCTTTGCTTGGGCCCTTTGATGCTCTGAGAGGCACTACCGGTGCTCAAGAATGGGCCTACTGCGTCTGCAGCAGGCAAATGCCGATGATATCGCTTGGGCCCATTAATATTCTAGGAGGTGCTGTCGATGTACAGCAGTGGGCCCTAGCACTTGTAGCATGCTGCCGTTGACAGCCTCGCTTGGGTTCTGCGAGGTACTGCCGATGCTCAAGAATGGGCCCATTGCGTTTGCAGTAGGCTGCTGCCGATGGCGTCGCTTAGGCCCATTAATACTCTAGGAAGTGCTGCCGATGCGCAAGAGTGGGCCTATAGCATTTGCAGCAGGCTGCTGTCGATGGCCTCACTTGGACCCATTGATGTTCTGAGAGGTGCTGCCGATGCACGAGAATGGGCCCATTGCGTCTGCAGCAGGCTGATGCCAATGATGTCGCTTGGGCCCATTACGTCTGCAGCAGGCTGATGCCAATGACGCCGCTTGGGCCCACTGATATTCTAGGAGGTGCTGCCGATCCGCAAGAATGGGCCCATAGCATTTGGAGCAGGCTGCTGCCGATAGCATTGCCTTATGCCGTCGGTGTGAAGTTTTCCTGCCAACACAGATGCAGCCATAAGTTTGCTATTTCAAATTTTATTGACACAAGTAGAATTGTACTGGCGGCGCCGATGGAAGTACGGGGCCACTGGCACAGCATGACCGCGCTTGCATTACTCTGCGGCAGCTTCCAAATGCAATTTTACATAAGCATTGCTGCTCTATTGGATTTTCATTCCCCATTCAAGAGCCAATGCAACATATACCATGTTATCCGATACAGCTGCCTCTATACTAGACGAAGCACTTGCTTGCATTGGCCAAAGAATTGCCTCCATTCTTATCCAACCTGCCGATAAAGATAAGAATTATATCATTAGCTTGCACAATGAAGTGGTGGGCTTTCTTAGCAATAAAATGTGTACGAAACCTAGCTGATTGGCGATCTACTTAGCTTTCCGCAGCTTGGATCATTGGCCTTCTCGAATCAAACGGCAGCTCCCCTCATTTGCCTGAGCCTGTCAAGATCGCTTTTTGCAGTTTCTTGGACATCAACAACCTAGGAACATATGCAGCATCCAACGAAAGCCTGCTCGAGCTGCCGCAGGCCGGATGCAAGATATCAGTCGATTCAAAATTTAATTTTACAGAATGGTGGAAATTTGCAGAAGGTAAGAAGCTGAGCGAGCCGTTTGACGTTGGTGAGGAAATGGTGGCAGGGTTGCTGCGCGTTCTAGAGGTGGTAAGTGTCTTATTGTATTTACAGCGCCCTCTAATCGACCAGAGCTGCAGAGGCTTGCCGGCGCAGAGCTTCGTGCCAACACAATAAAGAATTTTAGAGAAGTGGCGCGGCAGCATAAAGATATCGAAGAACGCGTTGAGCTACTCAAAATGTTCCTGGAGCATGAATCTCAATGCTTAGATGAGAACAAATCAGTCTGACGGACAAGTTAGACAGCTCATGGGAAGTTGATTAGCAGCATTCGAAATAAACTACATTTTATCTGTCCCTATCCGTGAATTCCTCTTGGTATTTCTCTGAAGCTACCTCTTCTATTCCGGATAAAAGTCCTTTCAAATACTTGCCATCATTTGACAATTTCCTTTGCACCTGCTGAGTATGTGTTTTGGCCGCATCAAGCCACTTCTGATCAATTCCCTTTGGAAGATCCTGCATTTACATTAGCTGAGACCAGTCAAATATAGATCATAATCACCTTGTCCATAATTTTGTCAATGACGGGTTTCAGTTTGGTCACATTTTTTGGGACCCCGCTGACGCCTTCCAGATGCTCGGATGCAGATTGCTGCCTTCGGACAGGGTCTGATTCTGGTTCACTGAGGAGCTCAACACCTCTCCTGAAGGCAGAATGCATCTATGGGTATCCAATCAAGGCAATAGGAATGGAGTTGAATCATATGCGCACACCATCTCTTCGAACACATCGCTACCTGTCTCAGAGTAGCTTTTTCTTTCCGGATATTCTTGCATGGTAGACGGCAATGGTAGACGGCAGCATGTCGGCTGATCAAATGTGTCGGCTGATCTAATGTCTACACCCTTTCACATGACATCATAGGTACAAAGAGCAGAAAGCTACCGCAGCTGCTGACAAATTAGGACCTACATCGCTTATATATCGGGAGCTGCCGATATAGCACAGACTGTAATCTGAATCTGCCGCATTCGCTTTTCGCTAACTATGTCAGTGTCCAACTCTGAGGGATCTTAGGATTTGACCGAGGAAGAACATATTCTCCATCACCATGCGTCTATAATCAAAAGGGATTTGGAAATGTACAGTGTACCGGCACTAGTTTTCACACCAGATATATTTTAAGTCTCCCGTGCTCACCACACTCCCCAATTGTAATTCTAAGTACCTAGATGGCTTGTATGACATATTAAGATGTCTATGGAATTTTACTGGCATCATACATAAAGAAAATTGATATAATACAGCTATGAATTATAAATGGATGTGGCGTGGTGTGTCAACGGCTACTTTTCACACCGTGGGAATACACCCAGCTTCATCGCTCAACAATGATTCAGACTCTTGTGCTTGGAATTTTTGTGCTTTGACATGCTCAGAGAGTGCCTTATTGGCCATCACAAGATATTTTGATGTTCAGAAGGAACAGAAACAGATGAGAAAAGTTGAAGACAGGTGTGTGACATGGTAAAGCGCTTAAAGCGCATCTGAATGCTGTGTGGCCGGCGCGTGCCACTTCATCGCTTCATCATCCAAAACCCAGTCTGTACCATGTTATTGTGTTCAGATCAAGTTGGTGTAAAGGACAAAAGTATTCATTATTATCTCTATTCTATCAGAGAACCAATTTTTAGGCCTGTAAGTGTGACTGTCTTGTACAGCAATACACACAAAAGTTGTAATCACGCCAGAAAGGGGTATATGCCTCATAACACAAAATTCACAGAACTCATTTGATGTCCGTTCAGCCTCAAATTTTACAAGGTGTAAGATACATATGGTCTTGCTTTTCAAAAAAAGTTTGATGGCAATCAGACAGGAATTGAGTGACTTTCTCTGTCAGTGTGAAAACTAGTGATGGTGTGAAAACTAGTGCCGGTACACTGTACCGCACAAATCCAAGGAGCGAAGAAGATTGGGGGAATTTATTTAAAAGTTGCTTGGTGTGCTTTCTTTTTATAACCTACTTCTATGAGCCATTCTCAGATTTATCCAGGCGTATTCAACGAACTTTTATTTCGACGCCCGTAAAAGAAATCCAAACCTCCCCATTCACGTGCACCCGCTATTACTGAGCCTCGCCGAGACGATCAATGCGTCTGAGACAAATCCAGACATAAGCACCATCTCAGAGAATGATGAAAGGGTTTTGGGAAGCAAGTTTTATACTTCTCCCAGCGCATTGCCACCACTAGAAATGCACATTTCAGGCCAAAATGGTCCGTCTCTCCTCTCTAATCAAAATAGCCATATTCTCACTTCGGTAGCCGGCTGCCGAGAATGCATGGCATCTGCACCTCAAGACGACTCAGGGACGGAGGGCAATGTTACTCAAGGCAATTTGGCAGCAGCACTCCATGCCCTGGAAGACAATTTAGCGCACACGGGCAGTGCATCTCAAAGCACGCTCAATAGAGGGAAGAAACGCCGGTGTGCTTCTTCGGGGGTGTTCAAGGCAATCTCCCAAATATCCGTGGTCCCAAGGTAGCCGGAGTAATCCGCAAAGCCAAGGGAAAACAGATTCAGAAGGCAGGTTCACGGGATGCCTTTCCTTCACTTGAGAAGGAAAGTCTGACAATCCCTCCCAGGAAGATAGAGATTCGGAGTTGCCACAGTCGCGTATGTCTGCTCAGTTTGTTAATGACGACGCTGCTTGTGAAGGCACAGGCGATGATGCAACCCAAGTAGAAGGCCTCAAAAGTGAGGTTCAGGCTCTCAAAAGCAGATGCGATATGCTTGAGAATACCGTCAAGAACCTGCAATCCATATGCGATACGCATCAGGGGATTCTTGAGACCTTTCGGCAGCAAATTGTAAACCTTCATGGGCACCGGGGAATGCTAGATTTGAGCTACCAAGGGGAAGAGTTCGAAGCTATGCCGTAGTGTTTAGCTAATGCGAAATACGAACCTTTCGGAGGGCAGAGAATATACACGCTCTGGGTCGATATGGGTGCCCACGCGTGCAACTAGAGGGCCAATTAGATATGTAAAAAAGGGTCTATGTGAGATGGTCACTTTGCAGCCCTTTCTTCTATCAAGCCTACATCCCAAAGTTGGCCAGCTCTAGCTCATCAGCAAGGGGTGGGCACGGGTGAGCATTTTTCTCGGCAGCCTTCCTGCTGCCTGCATGGCGCTAATTTGATAGCTCAGAATGGAACAGACTGTTGGAATTGGAGACATAATCTAAAATTGCGACGCTTTGAAGTTCTTTGACATCTAACTACTATAGTTGCGCGCATAACGAGAGCCCCTATATAGCGAGCAGCGCTCCTATACTTGTTTCACTCAGCCTCCTGCATCACCCATCTCAAGGGGTCCCATCCCACTCGTCTCACCTCTTCCACCCACCATGGAGTAGGTGGCGTCGTATCCATCGCAGGACACAACACCCCATTCTCATCGGTCCACATCGCGACAATCTTAGGCAACTTGAACTGTGAAGTAAGACGTAACCATTAGTATTGATAAGAGCTTCTTTGTTAGGGTACCTCTTACAGGGGGAGAAGGTCGAAGATCCTTGGGCAGCTTGCTGGCGCCTTTTTCCGCTGCTTGACGGAGAATTGATTTTATCCAGAGCTTCCAGCCGGTCTCTAAGCCAGCCTTGTTACGACTGTGTGCTTCAATTGCACTGCATGTGCCTGCGTCAGCATCGACGGCGCTGAGATGGTCGGTATCGACGGTGCTGAGATGGTCGGAAAGGCAGAAGTAGACCATTTTGTAGAGTGGAATGGGAAATGGCTGGAGGATTGGATAGTGAACGAGAAGAAATGGGGTTTTTATATACCTCCAGCCTGAGTGTGGATCCCACGCCCTTAAAATTTGCAACACCGCCCTTGGTGGACACACGCGCTGTGGATTGTGGATTTACTTTCAGTGTGGATCTATGTTCTTAGCATTTGTGTCGCTACCCTTGGTGGACACATGCGCTATTGGTACCCGCTATTATTTTTAGGTAATGAGGAAGGATGACTAGAAGACATGGTGCGATATGGTCTACAAATGGGCCGCTCGGCAGCTGTCGCTAGCCCATCGGCATTGAATCTGCGCGGCTTTCATTGGCCCATGTGTGCTTATATGGGAAATGTGAAGGAAAGGGCAGCAAGAACACAAGGGCGCGAGATACAAAAGGGAGAAAAAAATCAACATGGTCACGTGAGGACAGGTGCTCCGATGATAGCGTAGTCGGCCAACGTTTCACACAAATATCGGGGGCAAATAAGGAGATCTAAGAAGGGGATGGAAGTCTAATGGAATGAGGTCGTATGACCTTAGCAAAATCGGGAGGCAGGTGCCTCTTAAGCAAATCATTAAACCTGAAATCTGCCTGCATAGCCATTGAATGCCACATGGCACTTTGTCTTGCCACCCATGCGGCGTGCCCTGGATGTGTTCGGGGCTCAATGAGCTCTTTCTTCTTTTGCCAAAATTGCTCCTGATGTTGAAAAAATCTGACAGCAGATCCCATCTCAACTTGGAGACACTGGAGCTCTTTGATCCACCGTGCCTTTTGAGCTTTAGCCCTCAGCCAGTGCACTCGATAAACTGCATGTAAATATATTTGTTGAGCATCCATCCATCAGAGTGAACATGAAATGAAATGCGCCTACAGTCATTCATCCACTCTCCAACATCAGCATCTCTCTGGACGTCCATAGACCAAAACCAAGGCAATGATTTATTCCGCTGCCCACGCACATCAGGTGCAATTACGGCCGTGTCTATTTTCAGATCTCGGCGCTCTAGAACCTTGTACCGATCAAGGAGAGAGGTGTCAGCACCAAGATCTAGCATTGACTGCCGCGCGCGATTATACACCCGAGCGTGATGCTGAACCGTTGACTCGACCGCATGCACTTCTCCCCAGGCACGTGTCTTTAGTCTCTGTGTACACGCTGGGCGCACATTATTTCTGAAGAGGTAGGATTTGTGGCCCAGGGCAATGCGAATGTGATGCAAAGAGTCATTGAGCTGGCCCTCCCGTACGTGCAATTCCGATTTTGCCAGGTCTTCGACACCATTTCTATCACACCAGCTGCGTCCTAAATATGACGGAAGATGCAATGAGATATGCTCTGCATTTATGCGTCCATCGGGAGGGCTGTTTATTGGCGATTGCGGTTGATAGTGTTCTTCGGCAGCCAAATTGTACCCATCATCGTCTTCTTCACCAACGCCATCAAATTCGGCACCGGTGTATATTTCTCTTACATAGTCATCGCCCAGGAGTCGTTAGTATTGTTGGAGACAGAACTGAGCATGCTTCCTGCCTGCTGCTGGAATGCGTCAACTTTATCTTGGAGCCGTGAGCGCCTCAGGGCAATATCCCTTTTTTGATCCGGCGTTGGCTGGGGTCCGATCTTCCTGACCAATGCTTGAAGCGATAACCTGTGTATTTTCTTCGTGTCAAAATCAAAAGTTTTGCTAAGGAAACTGCCGAAGCCATACTGCATCTCTTGAATTTTCGTTCCGCTGCCGAGCCATGCAGCATGCCCCTTATGCCCCGATGCGCCTATCTCCTTTTCTGTTAATTCAAGAAGTATTTCTGCCCAAGAAGGATCTGAAGCCAATTGTCAAGCAATACTATGGCAGAATAATCAAACTCACGCCTATCCGAGTCCATCTTGATATCATAAATGTCCATGACATGGACATTTTCTAAGCGCTCTCTTTTTGCACGCTCCTCTTCTGCGGCCCAGACCCTGGTAGAATCTGCGCTTGCCGATCCATCTATGTTATCAAATGCTACCGAACTGAGAGTTGCCCCAGAAACTGCCCTGCGGTAGCGTTTAGATACAGCATTGACTACATGATCCCTGTGAGCTCTGATGCGGTACCTGTGAGAGGGTGCCTACCCAAATCAACGAGCTTTTTCCAATTTGAGTCGTTCATGTGGTCGTCCATGACCTCCCTGCGATGCGATGTCGACATTCCCCTTGTGCTCCTGGAGATTTCATTCAGCAGAGCCCAAAGCGTTTCAATTGTCTCGCCATCTATTTGTTGGCCACCCTCAATAAAGCTGAGCGAATACCTAGCGAGGCAGGCATCCTTGTGCCCATGGATATGGAAAAGACCGATACCCAATCTGAGCTCCAGGCCATCAGGAATCTTGAGATGCGTGCTGCCGGCCACCCTGTCCTTTATATGAACGCTCCATTAACACATGACATCATAGCAAATGAGGGCCACCTTTATGCCATCCATGTTAAAGTTCAGGGCTTTAAATATTGAATAATCCATATTCCTCTGACTTTCAGGGCCTCAATTTCACTAGGCATGCTGATAGATATTGAAACTTACGCTTCACCCTTTTGAAAATCGACTACGGAATCTGGCACAAAGGCCCCATGTATGCATGCCATAGCTCCAATTCCGGTTGATTCAAGATGACCGCTATGCTTGTTTACGTCGTTTACAGCGTGGTGATCATGGCACGTTGATCTCTGACAGAGCATGAGAAATACCTGTTGAAACATGAGGTATAGAACTGACCTGCCGCCTCTCAACGGCCGACTTCAGATGTAACTCGTACGGTTTCTTGCTGACTATAAATCCAGCTCTATCAGAAAGCGGAACGTCATTTTCAGGATTCCTCATCCTCATATGCTCCGCCTGGAAGTTGCCATCCATCATAAAGCCTCGCATAAAAAGGTTTTTGCTGATACACAATGTCGGCAGCTTCCAGGTAGCAATATCTATAGACGTACCTATTCTCGTACTCTCTCCAATCTTCAGGGAGGTTGATTCCAGGCTGTGCACACAAAGCACAAAATATGGCCATTGAACCAGCCTTCGGATCTTCATTTTCACCATACCCAAAACCGAACCGCTTTCAAGAAATAAGAGCTCTCCAAAATCTGCTGACCCTTAGCAGCTGCTGATATCGGTCCTATATCTGCAGGTCAATTTACTATCGGCAGACATGTTAACCTGACCTACTGGCACAGCATTTGGAAATTCGTCACTGCTCAGCCTCCTTAGGCAGCTAAAAAACTGGTTTGGGGTTGTCTTACACTCAAGATTGTCTAGGTGGAACTCTTCTAGCACCCGAAATGTAAATGCAGTCTTTGGGTCTCGAAAGGTGGCTGGAAAGAGCCCAGCTGCCATCAACTGCATGTCGTGCTCCGGGCATTGGGGCAGCAACACCACCTGATGCCAATCTCATGGATGCCCGATCTATTGATGATGGTAATTATTGGGTCTCCATATTTGTCATTTTGCCCAGGTTTTGAGCTGCCAAAGCCAAGTTGAAATGCACCTTGGTCTACAGGTGCCGGGCATTCATCTGCTGCGTCGCTGCTGCCCTCGGATTCTTCCTCATAGTAAAAACCCATCTGAAACTGCGTTAAGAATGGATTTGGAGCATGAAATGTTTCATTACTCGCCGTTTTATTTGGGCATGGATCCCCAGAGTGTCCAAATTGTAGGCACACTCCAACCTCCCGCAACCACGATGGCATGAAGTATTTTTCTTCCATTTTTGAACTCTGTGAAAAGGAAGCAGCTGGTGTGACTTCCGGCAGCACTCCTTGCAGAGAACAAGCGCAGGAAAGCAGTCGGAGCATCTCCACTCGAACGGAGCAGACTTGCAGCTCTGGCATGTAGTCATCGCCAGAACACCCTCAGAATCAAGGAGGCAGCATAAGTAAGGGTCAATCTTGGGATAAATTCTTCAATGTAGGTGTGCTAGATATGGGAGATATGTGAGGTTCGTTGAGGAAGAGCATGCGGGCTGCCTTACTCTTTTTTTACTGGCCTGCACGACTGGTTCCGAGTCTTCTACCCGGGCCCAGAATGTCTCGTCAACGTCCATAGACTGGGGAGTAGTTTCACCCTGCGACAAATCATTGTTCTCTGCTCTTTTAGTACTTTCTACCTCGTTCAATGGAGCATCCAACGTCACCTCGCCGCAGCCACCCGAAATTTTTACACAATGTGCCTAGACCCCCTGGGAACATTTTTTGTGCCTGGGACCGATCTTTGCGTGCAGTTGTTAGGCCGTGCGTAAGGTTACAAGTGATTGATGTGCGCAAGAGAGAACAAGCAAGCGCAAAGAAAAAGTGAGGATGGAAAAGTGATCGACTTGTGTTTAAGATTGTGCTTATAAATTTTCATGCAGATTGGAGATGATTTGAAATTTATTAAGATAAGATATGGGATAAAGTAAGAAGTTAATAGAATATGATAAAATTTTTACAGAAGGTAGCTGGACCCCATGGGAAGATATTTTGTGCCTGGGACGAATGTTTGCGCGCAGTTGTTAGGCCGTGCGCAAGGTTATAAGAGGTTAATATATATTATAAGTGATTGATATGCGCAAGAGAGAACAAGGAAGCGCAAAGAAAAAGTAAGGATGGGAAAGTAATCGACTTGTGTTTAAGATTGTTGTCACAAATTTTCACGCAGATTGGAGATGATTTGATATCTATTAAGATAAGATATGGGATAAAGTGAGATGTTAATAGAATTTGATAAAAATTTTACAGGAGGTAGCTTCACCCTATGGGAAGATATTTTGTGCCTGAGACCAACCCCTGCGTATACTTGTTAGGCTGTGCGCAAGGTTATAAGGGATTGATATGTATTATAAGTGATTGATGTGCGCGAGAGAGAACAAGTAAGCGCAACAAAAAAGTGAGGATGGGAAAGTAATTGACCTATATTTAAGATTGTTGTCAGAAATTTTCACATGGATTGGAGATGATATGATGGCTATTAAGAATAAGATGTGAGATAAAATAAGATGTTAATGAAATTTGAAGAAATTTTTACAGGAGGTAGCTTCACCCTATAGGAAGATATTTTGTGCCTGGGACCAACCCCTGCGGGCAGTTGTTAGGGCGTGCGCAAGGTTATAAGGAATTGATGTGTATTATAAATGATTGATGTGCGCAAGAGGGAACAAGGAAGTGCAAAGAAAAAGTGAGGATGGGAAAGTGATTGAGCTATGTTTAAGATTATGATGAGAAATTTTGATGCGGATTGGAGATGATTTGATGGCTATTAAGAATAAGATATGGGATAAAGTGAGATGTTAATAGAATACGATGAAATTTTTACAGGAGATAGCTGGACCGCATGGGAAGATATTTTGTGGCTGAGGCCAATGGTTGTGTGTACTTGTTAGGGTGTGGGTAAGGTTATAAGTGATTAATGTGTGTTATAAGTGATTGATGTGTGCAAGAAAGAACAAGGAAGTGAAAAGGCTAACTAAGGATAAAAAAGGAATTGAGGTATGTTTAAGATTGGTGTGAGAGATTTTGAGGTAGATTGTGGATGATTTGATATGTCGGGTAGGATTATAAGTGATTTGAGATGGAAGAGGAAAGAAGTAGAGGCTCAGAAAAAGTGAAGTGGTTGAAGTGATTTTGGTATGTTTAAGATTGTGGTGAGAAAGATATTGAGATTATGGAAAAGATATTTAGAGTATTAAAGATAAGAAATAAGAAGTTAAATTAATTTTAAGAAATATTGAGAGGAGGTATATAAAGGTGATAGGGTTTAGGGTTTAGGGTTTAGGGTTTAGGGTTTAGGGTTTAGGGTTTAGGGTTTAGGGTTTAGGGTTTAGGGTTTAGGGTTTAGGGTTTAGGTTTAGGGTTTAGGGTTTAGGGTTTAGGGTTTAGGGTTTAGGGTTTAGGGTTTAGGGTTT